>CAMOHE010051752.1:0-73207 GCA_946598075.1 Artocarpus hirsutus | reverse complement strand
TTACTAGGATTTCACATGATAGCAATTTTCAAATAGATTCAATAATTACTTACCTTGAACGGTTTTCCTCCCTAGTTAGCCTGATAGAATACCCAAGGTATTCAGCTAATCGACTACCTACATAAATAATTAGTCTTAACATAATAGGTATGTAACGTGTAATCAAATCAGAATACATAAATTATTACTAATCAAAGTTCGACAACCCAACAACATAATATGGAGTTCATAAGAGTAGTAAAAATGTAACAATTAAATAAGTCTCATAATATGCAGAATTATTATTTAATGGAGTATTATAATTATTCTATTTCATAACATGACTCTATGTTCCAACACCATATATTTTGAACACACATCTGTCTGTCCATCCTTTAATTATAGCTATAGCCTTACCTTTATATGCAACATGATGTAACTTAAGTAAAAATTAGCTTAGTAAGTACATATGAGATCTCACAAAAAATTATAAAAACTTTAAACGTAAACATGAGTCATTGAATCTTTGATATAATCATTATAGTGTATAAAGTACAGTTCTTAAGAACATATTTTTCCTTTTCTTTTTTTCATATTAAAACTGTTAATTTTATTCTTTAGACCCCTGACGTTGCACTATTAATATTGACATCATTAGAGCACGCAGTCACAAGAGGAAACGAGTAGCTAATCTCAAACTAAATATGACAAGTCCACCTTGGGGAAGAAATATCATCATTTGGTGTGTAATGTTTTGAATATGTGATACATATATATAGATATATATATTTTAAAGAAAACATCTTATGCATCACAAATCAAATATCGAAAGCATTTGTAAAAAGACGCTCTTTAAAAACCATCGTAAAAAACCTCTAAAGAGAAATGCTTATTTATAATCATTAATATCATATAACATTTCTCAAAAACTTTCTATAATTTTTTATCATATTACAGGTAAGAATGTACTTATATGAATTGTAGCAAGTTACTTACTTAACCTTTTGCAAGTGGATGGTTTCCTCTACCTCCAACGACTTAAGTACCTCAAAAGGCTTTAACATTATAACATGGTGATAAAAGAAACATTCTTAGTGTAAAAACAGTCTCAAAACATCGTATACATCATAATGGCAACAAGCAATACCGTGCTTAATCACTTAGAAGAATTTATACAAATACACCACATTCTAGACAGATTCATAAATTCAGCCTGACAATCAATACCTAACGATTTTTCTAAAATCATACAAAATTCCAATGACTTTGAAATTTTAATACAATATTTCAAACATCCATACATATCACATGATTAAATTTCATAAATTTTGGATCAACTTAAATATTTATTTCATATTTTACAAATTCCAAAACTGCTACTAAAAATATAGTACAGTTAGTAAGCAATAAGCAAATTTTATAAAAATCATCAAAATTTTAATGAGTTTAAATTTTACCAAGGTCTACTAGACATCCAACCCTCCCTCCAACTCTCTTTATTCGGAGTCTAAATCTACTATCCTTATCTTCCTGTCTCGATAATTGTCCCTTAACTATTTATTTATTATATCATCTAAATTTAGAAATCTAACCATAAAAATAAAAATAAAAATACCTAAAATACTTAAACAATTCAAAAGATGTCAAAATTTAAATATAAAAATGATGTACAAAATAAAAAAATAAGACAACATATATTGATTTTTTTCATTTTTTTTTTGTCTTTTTTTTCTTATGGAAATTAATTAATTCGTCGTCATCCACTGACCGAAAATACCCTCTCATTCGGTTCGAGCCGCCGAGCCGCTGTGATGGGATGTCCTTTCCAAAACAACCAATTGTGTTCAAAGACAAAGTAAGAGTGTAACAAATAACTCTCACATGTTAAAGTAAGAGTGCAACAAATAACTCTCACACGTTAAATCAGTTTTTGCAAGTATCGTGTTCTGCTCTGCTTATACTCTTTTTGTGCGAATTGAACTGACTCTGAGAAATCAATCCAGAAAAATGGAAAAAACCATAGTCCAACCTTTAATCGCTGTCCTGTTCTCCTCCTTAATCGCCATTAGAGCGTATCGGAGAAAATCTCTCGACCTCTCCGGAGCAATCTCTGGTTTTATTGTCATGTCCATCCATATCGCCGTTGGATTCAGGTTCGGTTCTCTTCTCTTCATGCTTTACTTGATTATAGACATACAAATATATATATATATATATGTATATTTTCTTTGATTGGCGTTCTGTTTAATTGGCGAGAAAATGAAGGAATCGACTGGGAAAATCCGGTTCTTTTGTGATACTCTTTGGAGTTGACCGTGTGTTTTTGGATAAATGAAAGGTACGGCGCATTAATACTCGTGTTCTTCTTCACTTCGTCGACGCTGACGAAGGTTGAGGGAGAGAAAAAGCGTCGCGTTGACGCCGATTTCAAGGAAGGTGGACAAAGAAATTGGTACACAATAATTTCTCAATCATCTCGTACTATTCAAGTGAAGAGATTTTTATGTGAGTTTGATGATTGAGAGACTTTTGTCTCTCGTTCGTGTTGTTGATTCGAATTTCTTCCTAATTTGCTTTTTTGTTTTGTTTTGTTTTTTCTTTTCTTTAGGGTACAAGTTCTTTCGAACAGTGGCATTGCGACGATTTTAGTATTGATTATATGGAGATTGACGGGATGGGAAGAGAAGTGCTTGGATTCAAAGAATTCGGTTCTAATTACGTCACTGATTGGCGGGGTTGTCGGTCACTATGCGTGTTGCAATGGAGATACCTGGTCTTCTGAGCTTGGCGTGCTTAGTGATGCTCAACCTCGATTGATCACAACCTTTAAGGTCCAATCTTTTGTTTCCCTTGGTTGTTTTTGTTTTTGTTTTTGTTCTTGCTTTTAAGGCCAAATTATAAAGAACAAGTCAGAAAGGAGCTACTCTACTGATCAAAGGAAGAAAAGTTTTTCCATCAGACCATTTAATAACATTATGGGCCAGCTTATCGAATTTGCTTGGAACCAACGAGAAGGAGCAAGAGGAAAAAGTCTTGGCAGCAAACCTGGCATCTTCAGCAATAGGCCCGACATTCCAACGGATATCCTTGGCGTCCCGCAAGCTAGAAATAGCTGGGAGGCAATCATCCTCGCAGATGATGGACCCCTGGGCATTAAGGGGCACAAGCTCAGGAGCACCAAGAACTCCTAGGGCTTCTCCAATAGGCAGATCATCAGCCTTAAAAGATTTGAACCAAATAAGAAGAATAGAGGCCTAGGTGTTTCCCTTGGTTTGTTTTACTTACTATTTGCCCACATTATATTTATTAGTGAACTGCTAATCTTTTGATATCACACAACGTTGTTCCTATATTGGCTAAGCAATCAGGGTTCCTAGTACCAATCACAGATCAACTTTTGAATCTGCTACCATTGCTTCCTGTTGACGATTACCATTTTTTGAACAAGCTACAGATTTAGTTTTCAACTGTGGGATCTAGAAATCATTACACAGGGACCCACGTTGTTTAACATGGCAATATCTGACTGATTAGAAAACGAGCATTAAAAAAACTTGATATCTAACATCTTCTTAGTAGCTGCCTCAGAAAAAAGCTTTATGTAGTTTTGTGCTTCCTTCTTTTTCTGGCTAGTTGGTTTTGGCGCCCAAATGCTCCTTCTGTCTCTTTTATTGCCCCCACATCACATTTCTGCTTGCTGTCTCTTCTGGTTTTTGACGCGTATTGCTTCTTTCTACTTTGTAATGGATCATTTCCTGCAGCTCTGGCTACAATCATCGCCTGAATTTAGTGTATACATGCTTAGAAATTAAGGATTGTTTGTGTTTCTAATTGCTCTATTGGGTTTCCAGAATTTCTTCTAATATCTGTTCAGTTGAATTATTAACCTCACATGATATTTATGCTAATTAGTATCACTTTCTTGTGGAAATTTTTTTTTTCAAACGTTACCCTGATTGCCATAATTTCCATGTGGAGGCTTATAGTCTTCTTGTTGTGTTACCTACTCTTTTCGAAAGTGAAATTTAGGATTCAAATAAACATTGCTTGAGATAACTGGCAGTGAGAAAAAGAAAACTTCATATGGATTGAAGAAACCATCTTAAGGTTTGTGGACTGGGAGAGTAACTTGGTTTAGCACATTTGGCAGCCAGTTCGGAAGGGTACGAATGGTGGCGTTACAAAAACAGGATTCTTAGCTGCTGCAGCTGCAGGAAGTGTCATCGGGCTGACATTTGTGGTCTTTGGATTCCTAACTACCAAATGCACATATGATGCAGCTTTGAAACAGCTATTGGTAATACCTCTTTCCACCATAGCTGGACTATTGGGTAGTACCATTGATTCTCTTTTGGGAGCTACGCTCCAATTTAGTGGATTCTGCACTGTTCGTAATAAGGTATGTGTGAAAGAACATTTTGAGGTCTCTCACCACCGTTGTTTTAGTCTTTAGATATTCACTTTTGGCTTTTCCTGGTTTATTCTGATATCAATTATCCTTTCTTGCCATTTATTTAAAATGATATTCACTCTTGGCATTGTTGTTATAAATCATTTCATCATAAGTTTTTTAACTTTTCTTGAATATATGATGCTTAATCTAGCAGTTACTTGGATTCTAGGTTGTTGGAAAACCAGGACCAACAGTCGAGAAGATTTCAGGTCTAAACTTCCTTGACAACAACGCCGTGAATGTCGTGTCGATACTGCTGACCACAATTTTGACTTCTGTTGCTTGTGTCTACATTTTCTGAGATTGAGCTCTTCTCATGAATGTAACAATTTCAGGGGTTCTGAAGCATTTTTCGCAATCCATGTAGCAATAGCCAACGGTACCCAAAAATAATAATAATAATAAAGAGGACCCTAATAATTGAATGGATATTTATTTTTTTATTCCCTCTGTCTTAGGTTTATTAAAAAACTATACTTGTTTTTTATTTTATCAAATGTATACCTTTAAATTAGATTTAATATATAAATCTGTATCTTAATAATTGATTTGGACTTTTAGAATAACCAAATTATCCTTATGTAAGAGAGAAAAAAACCTAAAACTTTCAAAAAAAATAAAAAAAAAACCAAAACAAAAGCACAAAAAATTTGATTTTTGGCGGTGTTTTGGATATTTTTAGGTCAAAACAACAAAGTGTTTTAAAATTTTTAAAGTTTCTTATTTTTCTATATGAGAATTTTTTGGATAATTTTTAAGGTTATAATTGAAAGTTGATAATCTAAATATATATTTTTTATAAGATCGAAAACAAAAGTTATAGTGTTTATATAAACCTAAAATAGAAGGTATAAAAAGGTAAATAACCTTAAATAAATTAGACAGATCTGCTGATTCTTCCGCATAATTAGGCTTCAAATTATATTGTTTCTGAAGCCTTAAATGGAAAGAAAACTGATAGTTACATGAGCATGAAACAATGGCGGGGAAGTTTGTCTCTTATTTTAAGAATTTAACTAAATTGGATAGCGACAATTTATATGCGTGATTTGGAGAATGGATAAACTAATGTGGTGTTTAGAAGAAGAATTTAAGCTAGTGGTTTGAACTATTTTTGGTTTAAAATACCACAACATGCAAGAGCTTTGCAATATAACTATCGAAAACTTTACATTGTAGATGATTTAAACCAGTGAGTTTGAACCATTGTGCCAAACAAAGAGTAAGAAATAGAGAGCTCAAATTAGACTGAAATCATTAAAATTTTAATAGCAGAGTTAGGGGCATACAGGTTCTAGACATTTTTCTAATAAAAGATGGTCCTACTTCACAAATCACCTCAATATTTTGAATTTTGAGGTTTAAGCTTTTGGAGTAAGTTTAGTTAAACGCATATGATTCGTTTATATATATTATCTGTTCTTTGAAAAGATACTTCTCTCCATTGAAGAAATATTTTTCTAGATTTTCCTTGTTGTTTATTTAAAAACCCGTTTGGCAAAGAGCGGTCTTAACCACTATCTCAGTTATGAATAATGTAAAGCTCTCACATGCTATAGTAAAAAAAAGTTATTATAAGATAAAGTTCTCATATGCTACAGTAAAAATAGTTATAACTAACAGTTTTAATCACCATACCAAACACCTTATAAGACCTTTTTCTTGTACAAAAAACGTGTTAATAAAAAATCAAAATGCTAAACATAGAAAGGAAAAAAAAAAAGAATATGCTAACAAAATTACAACATCATTGCAACTGCTCTTGCGACACCATTAAAAGTTAGAACTACGATTAATTACAAAGTTTTCTCTTGAATTATAACCTTTGTAATATTTTGCTTTCTGAATTTTAAAATGTAGCATTTGTTTCCCCTGAAGTATAAACTGTTAACAAAAATGGTCATTCTCTTAGAATTACGGAAAATTGAAAATGATTATAGAAGGGGTATTTTGGTAATTCTGGTTATAAAAATAACCCTGAGAATTATAACTATAATAAAAATACTCTTTATTGATGACTAAAAGCAAAAAAAAAAAAAAATCAATTCAAGCCATTATACCATTGGAATCCTTCTTCTTTGATATACCAATTTTCTTCAAAATTTTATTTTTTTCACACCTAAAAAGTGTTTTGAAATTTTAAAAGTTATATATATTAGTGAAATGAAAAAGAATATAATACAAATATATTCAATATACCAAAAAATATAACATAAAATTTTCAAAGAAAAAAAACTTTGATAGCATTATTAAATTTCTTTCATATTTTCGAAGTTTTTATTAGTATTTACACCTTTTAAAATTTCAAAATACTTTTTTAATACAATAAAAAAAATTTAGCTTATCGAAAAAAAGAAATTCAAAAAATAGTATGTTTTTAATTGATTTTTTTGTTTTTAATCATTAATAAAGACTATTTTACTATAGTTTTAAGTTTTTTGTTATTTTTATAATTAAGATTACTAAAAAAACCCTTAATTTGAAAAATTATTTGTCATTTTGTCGTTAAAATTCTAACAAAGTGACCATTTTTGTTAACAATTTATATTTCAGAGAGAATGAATGTTACGTTTTAAAGTTCAAAAACAAAGTATCACAAAGGCCATAGTTCAAGAGAAATTTTTGTAATTAATCCTTAAAATTAATGCAAAGAATAATGGATTTAATCCCCCTGACACAACTCACAACTAAGGGCTAATTTTATAAATGGCTAAAAGTTCTGTCACGCTCCAGAGTACGGGAGGTGACGTGGTGGCTTGATTAAGTTAATTAAATAAAGATTTAGTTAAAAATTAGGTTTTAGGATTTAATTTATAAATAAAAATGATATAATTTTAAAATCGTTCATAGAGAATAAATTAAGGAAATAAATAAACCATCATAATGATTAAGCAAATAAAAAGAACATTAAAAATATTTAAATATGAGGTGGAACGAGTATATGTCCCACTGGCCCACATATTGTGTATACATATGTAGTATTGACAATATTATCATACAACCACAGTCCAAGATAAAAGAACAAGTTAAGATTTTATATGCCTTGAATTGTACTTTAACCTACCCAAATCTTCTACTAGTCGTAAGTCCAGTCAGCGGACTCTTCTCCAATCCTAAGCTAATATCCACTTAGGGGTAAGATTTTAAAACAATAAAAACGTGAGCGAAAGGCTCAGTGGGGCTGTATTTTAAAATAAATAGATAAATATTCTAATAGAACTTTCTTAATAAGTAAATAATTAAATAAATCAAATATGTATTTACATTTACTAAAATTCCATTGAAAACAGTTTGTCAAGAGTACCTTTTTAATTTTCTCAGGCAAACCAAATATTCACCACCGAAGTGGCCCAGTTGGGTTTCGGGACCTACCTTCAAGGTCGTTCACTACACGACCCGATCTCTGTTATGGCATCATGCCCATATATCTTTCTTTAATTATTAAAATCTTTGTTTATCAAATATAGTCATTTACATTCTTTATGAAGTTCATTATGAACATTTCTCAATCATTCATCGAAAACATTTGATAAAAATCTATTTTTGGCTTAAATCATTTTGAAATAAGGCTACCAAAGAAAAAAGGTAAAAGTCCTACCTCGATATCCATGTCGATGTCCCACACCGTAATCTCGGTCTGCTATACATTAGCTCTGCGAATCCACGCACAACCTTAGATACAAATTAGGTCTATTAGTATCTAATCCGAGATATCCTATGATATTAACTCATCTCATGATGTCCTAGTATGCCATTTAGGTTTATAAAATTATTTTATAAAGTTGAAGTTTCAATCGGGGTTCAAAACAGTAAAAACGGGTGAAAAATCATAAAATTGAGTTATGCTCGGTCGGCATGCCGGTCCCCCTGGTTCGGCTGACCAAACTGCATAGTTTGGCATGCTGAAAGACCAAGTCTGATCGGCCGAACTTTTCCAGGTTCGACCTGCCGGTGGTATGAATCCGGCCTGCCGAAGATCAAGTTCGGCCTGCCGATCTGAAAAATTTCAGAAATTTTCACGCACGAGTTCTCGGCCTCCCCAACCCAAATCTTCAATCCAACCTGTTTTTCTCAGTTCTCAGGCATGGATAATGATCAAAATTGATAAATAAACATTATTAAACACTTTTCAACTCATTAAAACAAGATTTAAGCAAGATTTTCACAAAAAAAAATCCAAAAATAGAGAAATAGAGGAAAAATAAAAAATCTTGATTTTAATCCGTTTTTGTTCAAACAAAGTTTCAATTCTAGTTATTCTAAGTTACTCTAACCTAGATTAAAGCTTTTCTAAGCTCAAACGAGCTTGAATATCAAAATACAAGAAAATTTAAAAAATAGAAAAACTTTTGAATTTTAAAAACTAACCTCTAATCGAAGCTTTAAAACGAGTTTGAAATCGTCCAATCGAGTTCCCAAGCCTTCAATCTACTGACTCGATGCTTGAAATCAAATTTTGGTTCAAAATTTTAGAGAGAGGTTGAGAGAGTGAGAGAGGAACCGAGAGAGAGTGAGAGAGAGGAGAGAGAAAGCGAAAAAGAAAATGAGGAAGAGAGAGAAAGAAATGAAATAAATAGAAGAAGAGAGAGAAAAGTGGTTGCACAAGACTGTGTGCAACTACACACTGTTTTCAAATCGAATTGTTTCATTGAAATTTAAATTAACAATTAAAAACAATTTAGAATAATTAAAAATTATTAAAAGAGTAAAATAACACAAGGTTACTAAATTTTCACAAAATAATCAAATTAAGTTTAAAATACTCATTATAGTACATTAATCCACCATTTAGCATTCTAATATCATTTAACTAACTTCGGTGTGTTACAAGTTCAAAGATATAAAATTGGTGCGCGTACACACGGGTGTGTGTGGAATGTAGATTGGTTTTTTATTTTTATTTTTTTAAGTGCAAACAATAAGCGATCTCCTACGTACTGTTCTTATAAGAGTTCAACTGAAACCAATCCACATTTCATCGTTTATTTGCACTTCGGAGCTTGGATTGGATTTGTTTGATTAGTTATTTTTCTTGTTTAAGCACCTCTAATTTCTGGCTTTCTTTGTTCTGTTATTTGTCTTTGTCGATATTGAGAGTGTTTGGGAATCAAGTAAATTAAAACTTGAAGTTGAAATTTAAACACTATAGCATGTAAGAGTTTTACAGTGTAGTGATTGAAATTTTGACATTAGAACTTGGTTCTTAAGCGTTATTGTTAGAAATAATTCATTGTTGTTAGAATAAAACTATACAAGAGGTATTTACCAAAAATATATATATATAAAAGAGGTCACTTCAATGATAAAAGTATTTGAGAAATAAGTTAAAACTGAAAATATTAACTGAATATAATATAACATGAAAAAACTTTACACCAAAGCATATTTTTTACTTTATACTATAATATGTGAATGCTTTACAATATTTGAGTTGTAACTGATTTGCTTAGAGCGATTTTGCCAAACACAAGCCTAAATTCTAAGTCATCCATGCAAATTTAGTTTTCCTTGCTAGTCAATTCAATACACTACAATTTGCGTTTATTTCCACTGCTAGAGAGACAGAAAAACAAGAGTAAAATGTGGGATAATTGAACCGATATGATTGTTGTAGGATTGCTGGTAAAAGAAGAGATATCATGATCAAAAGGAAAAAAAAAAAAAAAACATTTTTTCCTTTATTTAGCAGAAAAGAAAAAGAAGATACAACATAATTATTTTAGTGCCACTAATATTCGTCTTTTCCTTTTTAACTTTACAAAACGAACAATTATTATTAAAAATGATATAACCACCTTTATTGCTTCCTGTTCTTTTCCCTTTCTTTCTTTCTTTATTTTTTTTTTTAGTCCATCGCTGAAAACAGTGACCATAATCTTCAACAGCAGCCACAACAAAGAACATCCAAACAACATTCACAAGTCTCGAAGCAGCAGAAACAGCAACACAGCGCAAACAAACTGCGGTTAAAAAATTAAAAAAAAAATACAAAGTAATATTTAACTAAACTCAAAACGACAACAATTTAGCCAGGAAAAAAATTGTCAAAAAAATATTGATCTAATTATATAATATAACATACCAAGCGTAAAGACAGCCTTTCTCTTCATGGCGTCTACGAACATGATCGACATACGACACTGATTCATATCCCGGTGGAGCATCCATTTTCTCTTTCTTTCTACAGCCAAAAGTTTCCGAGAAAATACAGAATTTTCAGAGATAGAAGAAGAAAAAATGTTTGGAATATGGAAGAAAGTGGAAGAAAATTTTTTGACAATATTATGAAGGTACCTTCTGGGTTCATCACATTTTATGGGCATGAACAAGCTAGGGTCAAACATAACGTCCTTTTCCATTTGTGGGTCCAATTTTTGATAAATATTTTTTATCACACGTAAAAAATTTGGTCACTACTAATGATGACCTATATTTCGTAAAAGAATTGTGGACCTTTTTAAAGGAAGATAAGGCAAACTGACAATTGTTTAACAATTTAATAGCATCATGGAGCTCTTGTGTCACCATTTTCTTATTTTTGCTGTTAATTATCATTATTTCTTCCTTTGAAGCATTGTTATAATAATAATTTTGGAAGTTGCTTTTTCAAAATGATATTGCAGTAGCAGGTAGGTCTTCGGCCTCGGTCCTTAATTTGATAAGGGTAATTAAATCTATTAATCTTTAAATTATGCAGATTGTGTGACTTTGGTATGTGAACATTTAATTTTAGAAAATTACTTTCTAGATGTTTGATTTTTGACCATATTGGTCCTTGCATGCTAAACTGACAAATAATGTTTTAAATTTCTTACAGATAATCACGTCCGGACGCATTAAAACTATAAAAATTTTATAGAAACAGCTGTACTTAATGTAAAATATTCGAGTTTTTCATAGTTATAACAACAAAGAGAATATACTTAGCATTCATTGTAACTTTTCTGTAAAATTTCAGTTATTATGCATTCAAGATGCAACATCTCTGTAAAATTTCAGAAATCTATCATTTTTTTTTTGTGTGCATAGACCAAAATGGTCAAAAAAAAAATTTGGCGAATAATTTGCAAAAATAAAAGGTTGTGGGGACCAAAAATAATTCACAGAGTAATACCCTTACTTTAAAAAAGATAAGTTACATGATAGTATGTCATAACCTGTAAGAAAACTAAAAGCATAGGCATGAATGAAGGAAAAAGGTTAGCTAATTTCACAAGCAACCCCAAAATTATATTCGCGGACCCAATATGATCAATTATTTACATTTAGATAGCACACTATTCCAATCTTTGTAAAATTCTCACAAGTGGTCCTGTTAGCGTTTGGTTCAAAAATAAATGGAAACATATTGTATGACCATAATAGAAGTCGAATGCATTTGAGATCACACGTTTTTGTTATTTGGGATCACTTTCTTGCAAGACCTAGCCATGTCTCACCCATTGGGTCGATGGCAACTGTCGCGGATCCACTAGTGAGCTCGCCCCATAGCCACCGTCATGGCAGGTTTTTTCCGCCTTTTCCTTTTCATTTTTTTTTTTTTTTTTTTGTAAGAAGTGGCAAAAAAATGATTTCAAAATCATCTCATTTATCACGTGACGAGTCTTTAGTTATTTTTAGACTAAACTCTGACAAAGGGGCTAAGCATGGAATTTTTACAAAGATCCAGGTAACATACTATCTAATGCAAATAGGGCGTTTGGTATGTAGTATCAATAGGAATTATATTTCTAAGAACATGATAATATGCAATACTATTTCCAAGAAATCAACATTATCTTTGGTTGCACACATGAATATTCTCTCCAATTTTCAGGAATAATATATTATTGTATTTGGTTGTATATAAGAATTTTGTATAGTTAACACAATAAATCGATTTCAAAAAAATTTCAATTGTCGTTTAAATATTAATACAATGTTAATATTCATATTTTTAAAAAGATAATTATACTCATAACATTATCAATATTATTATCATTACAAAGAATTAAGAAAAAATTAAAAAAAACATAAAAGACTATTTAACAACATTTAACAACTTAATAATACTAGAAATGAATTATTACATAACTAAAATTCATATTATTATAATTATTATTCTTATTATTAATATCCATATTAATATATTATATTAGTACATTTAATGTTAATATATCATTATTTAACAATAATATTGTTATTCAATAATAGTGTACTAATATTAAATATATTAATATAATATATTAGTACTAATATTGAATAATAATAACAATATATATTAATAACATCAATAATATACTGCTATTATTAAGAATATTAATAATACATTATTATAATTTAGTATTAGTGTGAATATTTAATATTAACATTATATTAGTATATTTTTTATTGTTGTTGTGACTATTATTATTCAATATTAATATAATATTTATATTAAATAATAATATAATATTTATATTAAATAATAATATATTAATATTAATATTGAATATATAATAAATTAATATAAATAATAATAATAATAATAATAATAATAATATAAGCAATAATATATTATTTTATATAATTATCTATTATTAATATTAACATTAAATAAAACAATTAAGTTATCATAATATTATTAATATTTCATAATATTTTACATCATTTATTATTTAATAATAATATTTATATCATTACTGTTTAATATTAATGTGAATATATCATTTAATTTATTATAAATATTAAAATCATCATCATCATGAAAGGGAAGGTGAGATTCTTATAGTCTTGTGATTCTTAAGAGTTTAAATATCACTTTACTATGTGAAATTTAAATTACTTCAAGAAGAGATAAAGTGAATCCAATGAGATTGAGTTTCCTAATAACCTAAAAATTGTAGTTCTTGTACCAAACATAAGAATATGCAAGATTCTTATTCCCACCCTCAAGATTACTGCATACCAAATGCCCCTAAATGTATTTCTAGAGGATGCTAACTGCATATAGATGGGAGCCAACTATAAATTAATGGGTGCTTCTATTGATACCCCTATTTTACTTTTAACATACCCTTTCTTCAACCACTGCTTATTTTACTTCTTACAACCTTCCTAAAATACTAAAAAAGTCTCTACACCTAAATAATATTATGGGTTTTTCTTTTTTCACTCCTCCACCAAATAAACTTGCAATTTTTTCTAAACATTTTTCTTTTTCGTTCAAGTGATAGTTTTTTTTTTCCTTTTTATTAAACCAAACTTTAGATTCTAGGTAACAAAAATTAGTAGTAAAATATAAAATAATCGAACAAATTGTATTTCCTTTACTTAAAAACAAAAAGAAAAACGTATTTTTTTTTATATCATGTTCCTTATATCAAACGAAAGTCTAGTTCCTTTTACTGGAGCATAAAATTTGTTGTTATTTATGAATCAAACAATTTGCAATTATATATATAATTATAATTAATATATACAATATTAATAAAAATAAAAATTTCAAAAAAAGAAATAAACCACACATTTTTTTATGGGAGACTCTTTCATGTTAGAATCTATCTCTATTCTTTAAAAAAAAAAATACAATAATTCTTTAGAAGGAAATATATATATATATATATTTAAGATGAGGTGTATAATGAGTATTTTTCTAAAACATTTGTCTTTAAGAGTAATTTATTTATAAGAGATACAGTAATAAATAAATCTTTTTATATAAAGATGTAAAAAAAACAGAATAAAAGGTGTGAATAGACGGACCCTAATTCAATTCCAATAAAACGATTATTTTATGCATGATTTTTATAGATGACACGATTTATGGCCTTAATCGCCATTTGACGAAAGTACCACTATGAATAATTAAAGAATATATAGTAATTTATCTATTTATTTTTTTTCGTAAGAGTATAATTATTCAATTTTTTTAAAAACCACTTTTTGTATGTATTTCTTTGACCATGTTGTTGTTGCTTTCAATATCCTTCGTTGGTTGACAGAGGATAGGAACGAATGGGAAGAAGTGAAGAGATATATAATAATTTTTTTATGTTGTTTGATATGATGAAAAAGAAAAGTTAAAATGATATATAATAGTAATTTATTTAATTACTTAATCGTCTATTTTTCTTAAAAAAAAAAAAAACTATATCACCTACTTTACTAGTTTTTAAAAAAATGCTATTAAAATAATCTTTTTAACTTGAATTTATCCAATGATTAAAGCTTTCTACTAATAAAAAGATGCAAAATTACGGTCCAAAAAGAGGTTCTTTTTCTCTATTTCTTCTCTTCATCCTCTAATCATATTCTAACCAAACAATAAATTATACTTCTCCCTTCCTCCATCTCTCTCCATTCGAACCTATCGAACCTATAATGAAAAAATCTACCAAATCCGTTCTATTTAATTTAACAAAACTATTTTACCTTGAAAAAATTTACCAATAAATAATAAAACGGAGAACATAGTATTAAACAACTAACTATTATATATCTTTTCAATTCTCTCTTTATCCTATCAAATAACTTACAAAATTATTATAATCTTCACTGTTCTTATTACTCTATAAATCCTCCGTTGTTCCCACCCTTTATCCCTCTCACCAAGCGGGCCCTTATTATTTTGAAGTTTACTTATATTGGTTTCAAAATGACATTGACCTCTTGTTTGACATAATAATAAAAATCACTCAGTTATAAAGTATAAAATTATCACATATTATAATAATAATTTAAAAAAATACTACAATATAAAACTTTCATATATTACAATAAAAATAATTTTTATCAATCGTTTTTGATACTTTTTCAAACACTATTTGAGATTTGAAGGAGCGACAGATGGTGGGGTGGCTGATTTTTCTCGGTCAATCATGGAGTTGGAACATGTAATATAATAAAATAAATAAAAATAGGGACCGGGCAGGTCATATCAATGCGGGAGTGGGTCTCACGCATCCATTTACCTTTTTTTTTTTCCCCCTTTTTTTCTTATTCGACCGTCCCTCAGCTCTTTAACTCTGGCAGAGCATTCAAGCAACCAAAAAAAATTAAAAAAAAAAAACTTTTGAGAAAGGACACAAGACTAGTTGCCATCACAGCTACCCCGTGATTCATGCCACCAAGTGTCTATCGAAAAATCAAAAATGCTTCCTTTTTTTTTTGTTAGCTATTTTCCCTAATTTGTTTGTTGGAAATTCTTTCAAAAAAAAAAAAAAAAAAAAACCAGAAGGAAAACATTGGATGAGAGTTTTTTATAGGGGAATAAGCTGGTAAGTTTGATGTAATTTGCTTAAATATTCAGAATCGGGTATCAGAATGCTCTATCCAAAAAAAAAAAAAAAAGAGAGAGAGAGACTTGAGACTTGAAAAGGAAGCAAACAAGGGTTTGTACAACTCTCTGATCAAAACCCCAACGGCTTAAAAATACTCCTCAATGATAGAGGGTATCAGATGCAACTTACGTTCATTGACATAACAATAATAATAATAATATTACAAGCAAAAGTGCCTCTTGCAATTTCAAGGGCAGAGGGATCATTAATACAATATAATAACATAACATCAACTCACTAATACACACCCAATTCTCTTCCCTTTTTTTTAATCCCAAACTCAGATCTCTCAACAACCAACATCTGACACTGCAACTAGAGCTCTCATATTTATGGGATTGACTTGTTGATTAAAAGCTGTTTACCAAATTAGCAAGCAACAGAGCATGTAGCAGCAGGCTTTACAGGAACTAGAAAGTTACCGGCTCCAGCGGTGGTGGTGGAGGCAGCAGGAGGCGGGAGACCAGCAGCGGTTTCCAGCAATTCCCACGCTAGTCTTCGCTTCTCAGCTGCAGCCTTTAACCTTACACCTTCCTCCTCCAACTTGCATTGACAGGCGAGGACTAGCTCCCTGTCTATCTCGCAGAATACCTTCTTAACGTTCAGTGTCAGGTTTAGCACTGCTTGGTTCCAGTGATTCTGCGTGTTCTGCTCTAGGGCGGGGATGACGAGAGGCAGAATCACCTGGCGGTTCTGCGTGATGAGATTAAGGATGCTCTCATTGTTCCACATTAAGTGGGCTCGTTCAGCCACCTGAAAAAAAAGGGAAGGAAAAAAGAAAGCAGGAAATTAGCAACTTGGTCAACTAATGCCCACAAAAGTACATGCATACTTTAATGAATAGAGACATAAAAGGCATTGGACACAATTTTGCAGCATGGAAACGGGATAATGATAGGAATCCAAAGTAATCAACTAAATTTATTGTACCAAGTGATTTGACAAGAGAATAGCCATTCTTCAATTGTGAATCAATGTAGAAGAAATTATACTTTACCAATGGAAAATTAACACACTCATTTACCACAACACTTGGTACAAAATATTTAGTAAAAAAAGTTTGGATCTCTAGCATTTGTCGATTAAAATAACAGCAGTTTAACAGAATCAATACCTGGTAATTGTCGATTAAAATAACAGCAGTTTAACAGAATCAATACCTGGTAATGTGAGCTATTGAGGCAGAATGCTATTCGCCTAAATAAGGGAACCATTATCTTTTGGAACTCCGGCATGCTAGTCATCTCCAAAATCTCTTCCAACTCACCTAAGAACATCAACTCTTTCTGGCTATTTGTTACTGGCCAGTACTTCAACAGGCCTTGTATCACATTACTAGCTAACTTTTGATCCTTGTCTATGAATTGTACGACGCAATACGTTAACTGCTGATGATAAATTCCCACTGATTTTGGTTTGTGCAACGGAATCAGAGCCCTCCACAAGAATATTTTGTGCTCCTCCTTGAGTGGTGTTGCAAAGCCGCTAATCACACTGCCAAAAATCTCCAACAGCTCAGCAATTCCATTATGCCGTTCAGTTTCAAAGACAAAACGATAGATGATATTGCTGACAGCTTTTCGGATAAAAGGCCTATGTACCATGAATTTTCCATAAATCCTATGAAGAATTGTTTTCAAAGAGTCTCTTTCCCTTGGATCATCAGAGTCAAAGAGGTCAAGTAATCTCAAAATAAAAGAATGATCAATGTATTTCTTCGCCATCTTTGCATCAAGTGAGGTGCTACTGACAAACCGAAGAAGCAGATCATACACAATTTGTAGGTGCGACCAAGCAGGATCAAATACCGGTTCCTCGTCTTCTGTTTCACCACCGGTGCTAGAGCGGTACTTAGGCGGGAAAACTCTGAATAAGTTGGCTGCACACATTTTGCACATCACTGAAATTGCTGGTTCCGTACACTTTGCAGATCCGGAAGAAACAAAATCAACAAGCTCTATCAATGTGTCACGTTTAATATCTTGCTTGACCGAATCATTGGAATCAACGACCTCACAACAGAAGTTGAGCTTACTGATAAATAGATTCTGCTTCTGAGGATTTGAGACGTCTTTAAAGGATAGATGGGGTTCCACTACCTCCGTACCAGCTGCGATGCTTGCTGGGAATACTGCAGAAGACACTCGTTTAACAACATTTAACTTGCTGGAAAGAGAACTCCCGCTAATTGTACATTGGAATCCATTACCCAACTTGGAAGAATTGCTGCCGGAATCACTCCCTGCACCATCTAATGTATCTGATTTCGGCGACTTACGAGGGAGTTTGCTCAGAATTTGTTTCAGCATGGTAGCACGCCGCTTCCTGGATCAATGGAAATTGCAGTTTATTCAATACGCTAAAATATCAAATGATAACTGCTGAGGAAGGAGGATGGTTGGCAGAAGCACAGAAGTCTTCAAATCTATAGTACTTTACAGTCTTTAAGGAAAACATCTTATTCTTCGATTGATCATCATCTGCTGATAACAGGTAAGGAATTATCCACATGTACGTTATTGACAAAATTCAAGCAAAGTACTTGGGAAACAATAATTCAAAAGCAATATCTGACTTAAAAGGAAATGAAGAGAACACCGTTTTAATAGGTGAACATTGGAAAATTGTGACGAAATTTCTTTTTACACTTAGAAAAGAGGAAATGAAAATGACAAGCATATATACAGAGGATGAATAAACAAGATTTCCAATCCATTTTTCAACATATAGATCCAGAAGTAGAAATTCCCAGCCAACTAATAGTTTTCTCTAGGATAGGTGAATGATGAAGCTACATGATAAATATCAACAATAATACACTTCTATACAGGCAATTCTATGTTCTTCTTTTCCTACTTTATAGTTTGTAAATGTTTTGAAGATTATAAATATCATGGGATCATTTTTCAGCCATTACCACATTTTTTTTTTATCAAACAAACAAGAAAAATGAAGTCTGAAGTACAGCAAATTGAAGTGAAGCCTTTTGTTTGCTTAAATGGTGCTTGAGTTTCTACTTTCCAATGGCATTATACGACACACACAAAACCCAGATCAAACCATGCCCAATTCTTTCTGAACATAAATAAATCATTCCAATAAGATTACAGCACTTTCCAGCTTGAGGGGAGAATAAAAGTCTATGAGCTACACAGAAAGCAAAATAACCAACCAGTTGACAATACTTGGCTAAAGCAATGGTACAAAAGATGCAGACCTTAGATTCTAGTCACAGCAGTCAAATTGGTCAGCACAAACCAGATCTGGGAACAAAAAACCAAAACAAGATAGAACAAAAACTAAGGATCTACAAATATTAGAGTGCTATAGGCAAAACCCAGATGGAAAATTGTCACAAAGCATAAACTTTGAGAAGGAATCTTAACGGACCCATGATCTTCAACAATGCATATAATTAGATTACACTTTCATGTTCAGGAACAGAAAAAGCAAATCTGTGCAAGTAAGCTAAAGTGACCATTCAGAGAGAGAGAGAGAGAGAGAGAGAGAGAGAAGACGAAGAGGTAATCAAAGAAAAAAAGAAATGAAATACCTGATTATGAGCTTGTGGGCTGGAGTGAATCACACGGAGAGGGGCTTTTAGCAAAGGAGAGAGGCCACAGAGAAGAAGCTCATGATAACCTCAAAAAACCCATAATGTTTTTCTTTTTAAGAAAGAGAAGAAGAGGAGAAGAAGAAAGAAGCCATTTTCCTTTTTATCAAAAAAAATCATCAAAACACAAAAGAAGGATATATTAAACAAAAAAAAGAGTATTATTATTGGCTAAAGGAAAGACCGTGTTTGGCCGGGTAAATATTTGCTGTAAGAGAAGTGAAGGAGGTTCTTCTTTTCTTTTTTGCTTTGATTCTGATATTGTTGATCTATTATTATTTTATTATGATCCATGGAAAATCAATAAGAGTCCTCGATTGAAGAGAATAATCCGTGTGACATTTTCTGAGAATTGCAGGTGCTACCAGTCTCCACCAGCACAATTAAAACAAAAAAGTAGTACTATTATTTTTGTTATTTTATTTATTTATTCAAATTAAAAAATAAAATAAAAACAAGAGAGCTTAAGATCCTTTTTGTTTAGGTGGCAAAAGAAGATTAGTGGTCATAATTATTGTGAGACTTTGTTTGGATTGGGTGGAATTAGATCTGACTTAATTTGGGTGAAGCTTTTCTGGGTAAAAATAAAAAATGAAAAATAAAACTTAATTTGTTTTGCTTTTTTATTGTACTTGTAGCTTGTGGGGGTATCTAAAGCCGGCCAGCTGAGGAGTACTAAGTACCAAACCTTGTATCTTATTGGTATTGAGCGTATGCACCATCTTGTGTCGTTTGGTATGGCCCCCCTTTTCTGGTTGTTAGGTCTTAAGAGCAAGGAAAAAAAAAAAAAAAAAAACAAAACAAAAAGTCATAGTTCCCAAAAGTTTGAAATTTCAAACTAAAGGGGAAAGAGTAAAGACTGGCCCTTGCTCACAATTAAACAATGGGAAAGGGAAAAAAAAAGAATTTGCATCAAAATATGCATTTAACATTTCAGTTTTAACTCTTAGTTTTAATTATGAATAATATAAAACTCTCAACAGCTGTAGTAAAAAAACAAAAAATTGCTACAGTATAAAGCTCTCACATATTACAGTTCTTAAGCATAAAAAGCTTCAATTACAACACCAAACAGCCTAAAAATCAATAACCCTTTTGAAACTTAGTTCAAAAGAACAGTTAGAATTTAGAATAATGTAAGAGAACATATTATAACAAAACTAGTTTAAACTTGTAAATCATCCATTTGGGGGGGAACGGTTTGAACTATTTTTTAATGGTTTTATCCACTTTTTAGTTTAAGTTTTATAAAAGAAAACACTGTAATAAAAGTTATTGGAACCATAAAAGATCGGTTCAAACCGCAATTAATAAACGGTAGGTTTATAGGCAAACTACAAGTTCAATAAGAAAAGACAATTCCGTCCCCCACAACAGCCAAAAAAATATAGAATTTGAATTGGAATTAAATCATTGTTTCTGCTATTGCACATCTTTGGCAGAATGTGGTTTGATATAGGCATTGTTGTGGAAATAGTGCTTTAAGAGTGTATTGTTAATTTAAAAGTTGGTAAGCAAGTTGCGTATGAAATGGGTTATTATCCAAATTTATAAGTCGTACCAAAAACAAAATTGGGAAAACATAACAACAATAGAAGAACCTAAACCATGATAAAAAGCTTATTCGCTTTGAATTTCAAATCACAGGCTCTTATGTACGACACATTTGATTCCCTTCTTCTTTGGCATATTTGGCCGGATTGTTAGGCCATCTTTTATAGCGATTCTAATCAGCATTTGGTAAGAGAAAACTTTATTTTTTTTTTTTCTCTCTCTTTGTTACGTGCTCAAAGCCAAGCTTACAAGGATATTGTGTTGTTTTCTCGTCAAAACGCATTGAACAAAATGCATGCATGACTTAATGAATAAAATCCACGTGGGCTTTAAAATCTAGAAACTAACACTGTATTTGGCAACAATGTTTGAACTCAAAAAATAAGTTTCAACATTATAACATATCTGAGTTTTATATTATAGAAGGTTTAAACTCATGAATTTGAGCACATCTTTTAAATGTAAGGTAAATAGTACATTATCTTAATTCAAGAAGTCTTTTAATTATGTCGAGAAAAAAAAAAGAAGGATCAAAGTTACATTGCATGACAAAATTTTTGGTTGAATTAAAATTTAGCAAAATTTTCAAAATATTTTTATAATGGCAAAAAAATATAAATTACTTATTGTAACAAGTCAGTAATCATCTTCATGATATTATTTTTATTATATCTGAAATATTATGATAATTTCACTATATTTCAACTTTACTACTCAAATTTCGCTATACGTCTAAAAGCTATTAAATTGTTATTAACCTATATCAATGACCAATCCATTCAGGCCCGATCAATGCATTGGATAAGATAGCATTTGATATGATAGTCTTAAAGGATTGAATTGGAATGGGTAGAATAGGATAAAATTTTAGCTAATTTAATTCTATGTTTGGTATTGTTATTGAGATAGGGGCCTTTTTATAAAAAAATTTCAAATTCTAGGCCAAATTGTAATTTTTTAAATTATAGAGGCAAAAAGATATTATTTAAAATATTTCCGTCATATAAAAATTATACTTTAACCCTTCATTTTTTAAAAAAATTATAATTTGACCTCAAATGTTTATAAATTTTTGCAAATAGGTCTTTGAAAATATTAACAATGTACATGGATAATGTTTAATCTCATGCTTTAGCAAGGGATTGTCTAATCCTCTTCCAAGGGAATTCAAACATGAATTTAATAAGCTCTTATCCAATCTAATCTGTTAAAGTTTTTCATCAAACAAAGTATTAAAATTTAATCTAATTTAATCCTTCCTAATCCTGCACACCAAACATGCCCTCAAGGACTAATGGGTCATATTTTATGCTTTAAATTTGGTGAATTTTAAAATAGACCCTATATATTTTTAAAATGTTATTTTAATGCTCACTCATATATTTTGTTTTTCCTCTTGAATGTGCTCTGCCTAACATTTACATAACTTTCATTTTGTCACTTTCTTAGCACCTTAGCGGCCATTTGATTCATTTTCTTAAACCCTCCCAAATTCTTTCGATGCTCTTTTATTTTTGCTAATTTTTGTCAAAAACTTTTCATATTTTTATCGACTGCAATATCATAACAAATATTTAAAAAAAAAAAATTGGAGGACATAATTAGAAAATTGATGCAAAATAGTAATAATGCCAAATTTAGTAAACTAAAAATAGAGTTTATAATATATATTGCGTAATAATAATAGAGTACTCAACAAGAATATTTTAACATGACAACCAATACTAAAGTGGAAGTAACATGCGTACTTTGATCTAATAATATTAGTTTGTGCATGTCCCACTAGAAATAATTTGATAGATCCGTTACTGTTTAGAATTGTCAATTTCTTATAACGCTAATTAATTATCAGGCAGTCCTATATTTCAACTTTTGGTACCCCCATATAACAGGAAGTGCTAGTTCTTTTGAATGAGGAACTTATGTAAATTATTTAACAGTACTTGGATAGTATTAATGCTCATCAAAATGTAAGCAGCGAAAATTTTCATCCCCTATAGTTTTTCTTTGGCGAGGAGATGTAATATATATTTCAAGTCAAAGAACTAGAGATACCAGTTCTGACTCATTTGTGATATGACCAAACTCTTAGATGAAAAGTCTGATCCCAGTAAACAACTTATTCCACCAATAAATTCAGACAAAATGCTCAAAAGAAATAAAATCGAGAGCACTCATAGCTCTTTAACAAATCTTCTATGGTCCCAGAGAGAGGCGTACTCTTTCAAGCCTCCATATGACCCATCTTGCAGGGCCCCCAGACTTATGGCTCTTATTGGTAGACCATTCTCGTGCCGCCCACTCATCCGTATTGTCCCCTCTAGCCTCTCAGGGTTTTTCTTTCGCGTCCTTCGGGTTCGAACCTCAAACCTCCCTTAAGAGGTTCTTATTTCCTTCTTGAGTACCAATTGAGCTACTGGACACGAAAGAAAAACCCTGAGGAGCT
The DNA here is from genome assembly GCA_946598075.1 of Artocarpus hirsutus. NCBI lineage: Eukaryota > Viridiplantae > Streptophyta > Magnoliopsida > Rosales > Moraceae > Artocarpus > Artocarpus hirsutus. The sequence continues at coordinate 49,862 of CAMOHE010051752.1, read as the reverse complement.
AGAGGGCTCCAGAGAGGACAGTACGGATGAGTGGGCAACACGGGGATGGTCTACCAGTAAGAGCCATACGTCTGGGGGCCCCGCAAGGTGGGTCCTATAGAAGCTTGAGGGAGTACGCCTGAGCCGAACGCCACAATATTTCATCTGATATAATAAAATCGAAAAACTTGTAATATAAAAGCCACATTTAATATTGCCATTATGCAAGACTAATAGACAACTAAACATTAAAAAACAAACAAACAAACAAATAAACCCACAAAATGGGGGTAAAAATCACCATTATTATAATAAAAAAATACATATAAAACTAAAAATGAGACATCAAGCATCATCATCAAACGCCTCTAGGGAAGAGGCAACCAGCGAAAGAACCACCGGGGAAGTTGGAAGACTTCGAGAGGCACATGGAGAAGTCGAGAAAATGTTGTCAAACTGCAAGATGTGACCCCCCACAAACCACAGTCACCGCCAAAAGGGCAAAAACTCAGCCTCCACTAGAAACTCACTGCCATGCTGAACAATACCTTAATGAAGCACCACTGCCACAAGCCGATAGGCATGCAGAAAGCTGCAGCAAAACCCAACGATGACCCACCAGCATAGCAAACAAGATCTGCCTCCACAAAGGCGCACTGCTTCAGGCGAAACATTAGAAGAGGTTTTAAATCGTCGTCTAAAATTTAGACGACGGTCAGCTAAATCATCACGTAATCCAGCTACGTAATAGATGGTGCACATTAGAGGATAATTTTAAAAGCGTCATCTAATGTCCACAAGGGTGTCTAATCGATCAAGTTTCTGGACTTTAAATTGCGGTTTCTACATAAAACTATCGTCTAAAGTAATTTTTAAGATGACAATTTCCTAGAAAACTATCATCTGATGTCTACAACTGCAAAAAAAAAAAAAAAAAAAAAGTTGTTTTGGTTATATTTCCTACGGGTGGCCTATGATGCCATGATTTATCAATTCTTTAGCATCATAATTCTTTGATTTTGATTACTATGTTCCACACTTGCAAAATAAATATTTATAACAAGTAAATATTTAAAACAAATATAAATTAAACAAAAAATTAACAAAGATACACAATTATTAAAATAAGTCAATAAATTTTCACAATAATCATAATTCATACAATAAAATAGTTCAAATAAAAATACAACAAGGTAAAATACAATACAATAATAGGGAATACAATACAACATAATAAATTACAATACAACAATAATGAAATAGTTTAATATGAAATACAATAAAATATACATAATTACTTTTTCTCTTACCGTTTTTAGTGTTACCAACACAAAGTCAGTCAACATTTAAACGAACTAAGTGTGAATCGTCATTTTAAAAACTATCAACCTCCTCTAACGATGGCAATCCTTTGCTAAAAAATAGAATATCACTGCATTAGTCATCATCGTCATCACCATCACTAATTGCTCTTAGCTTCATCAGCATGACTATTGACAACTCTAAATTTTTAGAATTAATGGTATAGAAAAGTTATTTTGCTTGTGACAGCATGATAAACGGATCATTCTTGTAACAAATCTTCTAAAGTTTACTACCAGAATGCCATCGAATATCAATTTTTATGTAATTATTGTCAACCCACTTGCTTTTAAAAGGAGTTTCTCGAAGTCTGTAATAATTAAGTTCCCATATATCGTCAATAAAACCATAGTAAGTGATTATTTCATACACAGGATTATTGTCTTTTACGAAAGAAATACGCATGGAATCAGTAGAAGATGCACACCACTATTTTGGACTAGGTGTTTCTTATCTCTTCCACTAGTGTAGAAGGTATAACTATTTATTAAATACGAAGTATATCTCATGATCGTAAACAAAGGTCCTTTGGCCAACTTAAACAAGTCTTCTAAAACACCTTTACTTTGAGACTTGTGAGCCTTGTTTATGTGTGCTCATATCTACTCTCTAAAAGTGTGGATGTATTCATTTTACAACCATTCATCATTCCTTCCTCTTTTGGGATTTGCACCTTTTATTTCCTTCATGTGAACCTCTATAAATGGTTCAAATATACAAGTATTGTGCAAAACTTAAAGATCATACATGCTCCCATTTCTCATGAGAAACTGATGATGAAGTACTGAAAGACAACGCTTTAAGCTTAATGTTAACCCTTATTGGCAGACCGATTGTTTTGACATCAGACAAGTATTTCAAGCAAAATTTTACAGCTTTTTTGACTATGTAATTTTTTATAATTCAACCCTCCAGCTTTTTTTCTTCAAAATCTTCATGTATCTTTCACGACGACACATCCACTTCAAATACACCATCCCATAAAGCCTAACTTCATATATCAAGTCCACCATTAAATAAATCATAATATCAAAAAATGATGGTGGAAAGTACTTCTCAAGCATGCACAAGGTCTCCACCAATTTTGCTTGTATTGTGTCTAACTTCATCAGATCTATCACCTTGGAGCATATGGAGTTGAAGAAGAAACAAAACTCTGTAAGCGCATATCTCACCTACGACAAGAAAATACCATGCAACACAAGCGGCAACAATTGTTGCATCAAACACTAGTAGGAGTTATTTATTATATGACATTTTTTTCAAAGACCGTCATGTTAAGTAGGCGAAAAAATGTGGAGGTTTGTGAAAAATACAAAAACCGTCATGGAAATAGAAGTTTTCATGACAATTTTTTATCTAGAATTACACGGCGGTTTTTTTGAAAACCATCATGTAAGATTGTACTTTACACAACGGTTTTTAGTGAAAATTGTTGTGTAAGCCTCGTTGATTTCTGGCTAGTTTACATGAAGATTTTTGCAGGAAACCATCATGTAAGCTAATATACTATTATTAAATAATAATATAATAGTGTATAATATAATTATAAATATCACACTAATGTAAAATAACAATCTAATAATAATAATATTAACAATAATAATAGAAATATATAATAGTATAATACTAATGTTATCATGGTAATATTAATGTTCATGGTAATATTAATGTTTAATTATAGTAATCTAAAATAATAACTCAAGAATAAGGATAATAATAGTATTAATATATTATTATTATCATAACAATATTGCTAATATATTATTAATATTAATATAAATTAATAATATATTGTTAAAATTAATATTATTAACATTAAGCTCTAAGCTTTGAAGCCTTTGTTATTAGAAAGTGAAATTTTATCTTATACGATGGTTTTCTAAAAAAACCATAGTGTAAGCATCCTTTGTTATTAGAAAAAGAAACAATGCCCTTTTCAATCTTACATGATGTTTTTTTTTTTAAAAAAAAAAAAAACCACTGTGTAAGCTTTTTGTTTTTTAAAAAAAATCACCTTAGATGATGGCTTTTTGTAAAACTGTCGTACAAACTGGAGGCTAAACTATGTCGTTTTAGTCCCAATCCTAATTTTAGACATCGTGCCTTACCCAGTCCCTATATATGAACGCCCCCCTCTTTTTTTCTACATAGATTCAAACTCCCTCTCTTTCTCTCTCTAAGATTGCCCCCACAACCCCGCTCTACCATCGACCTAACCCCCCACAACCTCGGTCCCGCTACTGCTGCCTTGACCCACCCACCACAACCCGACGTTGTCATCCTCCTCATGCACACTGCCACTTTCTCACCTTTTCCTCCTTGTGCACTCCACCTCGTACACGCCACCATCCTCCAACCATCCCCTATAACCCGACACCACCTTCATCCTTGCTTGCCACCATTGCCCTCCTTCAATAGTTTTTTTAGTTTTGTTAATTTGATAATTCCATTATTTAATACATTGTTAGTATTTATTTTTAATGTTTGTTATGTTAATTTGTTTTTTTGTTAATGTGTTTTTGTTAGTTATGCATGTTGGTTTTAATAATTAGTTTTAATTAGTGCTGTAACTTAGTTTTGCTATTTACTAGGATTTTGTTATTTTAGTTTTATTCAGTTTTGGCTTTGGTTTTGTTTTATAAATTAATTCTATCAATTTGTTTTGTTAATTGGTTTTTGTTATTTAATACTTAGTTGATTTGTTTGTGTATTTAGTTTATTAATTCCATCGATTTTGTTTTGTTTCTATTTTAACTTTATATGATTGTTGGAGATGATGATGTTGGAGAGCGCGATATGGCTCTTTTCTCCCTTTTACAACAAGCATCGGAGGGAAAGCATTCTTTGTGTCATACAATGTTAGAGAACATTAGTTGTTGGCACTTGTTGAATCATGGGAGGACTAATTGATTTGGATTAATCCCCTTAGAAATAAACCATGCCAAGATTTTTTGAATGTTACTAATCCGTGCATGAAATTTTTTGTTGTAAAATATGATTGATATAAATATAATATTATTGTGTTTCATTCTTTATTATTTTAACAAATTTTCAAGGCTTTTAGTGATTGAACAGTTGCAACGAAGACCAATGTAACACATCGACTAGGCAATGAAACCCTTTATAGAATCTGTAAGTGTCCAAGGCAATCTAGCAACATTAAATATGGTTATCTTGTTTTACATTACATGTGAGATATAATTTCTACGGATAATGGTATGGTCGCGCTTTCAAGAAAGGATTTTTACACTGGTGATGATTTACTTAAGGTTAGAATTGAGTGGGTGAACCATTTAAATTGGTTTCTTCATTATAGGTACTAGGAGAAATTTTTGTGTATTTGAATAGCTTTATTATTCACTTTGTGTATTTGACATGCGTTGTAAAATTTTTTTTTATGTTAAATGTAAATATATAATTTTACAATCAAGGCCTTGGATCAATGGATAAGAATGGAATTGGCCATTCCATGGCAAATCAAAGATTCAATTTATTATCTTTTTGTTTATAGCCAATTTTCTACGATGGTTTTTACACAGAAAGCCATAGCTTACACGATGGTTTTTGTGGAAAACCGTCGTGTAAGCTAAATCTTACATAATAGTTTTGTAAAAAACGTCATGTAAGATTTCATATTACATGACAGTTTTTTTTAGAAAAACCATCTTGTGAGATATGCTCATAATGTGCAAAAGCTAACTAATAACCAACCTTATATGACGATAAAAAACCATCATGTAAGCTTTGTTTTGTACCATGGCGGACAACTACTTGATGTTTTTTAGCCGTTGTGTAAACTTTTCATGTCATCATGAAGCAAACAATTTTTAGTAGTGGAAGTGTGACAAAGTCTTCTTCCATATCATTCATCATGTTAACCATGTTACTACCAGCAGCATCCTCATCAACATAACTAACATGGACTTTTTTTTTACCGCCAATGATGAAGTATGGACTTCCTGACCATACCATGTCTATATTTGATAGGTCCGATCAATCTCATATTGATACAAATGAAACCTAACAACATCATATGATTGTTTTTTAATATTTCTACAATCCACACAAAGACAACGAATCATGCTCCCTTTGACATTGGCCTTTGCAAAAGCCACAAAGTCCTCCACCCCTTTCTCATAGTCATCACTCATCCTATGAACATACATCCAATTCTTCCCCATTGCTACAAAATCAAATCAAATCAAATTTTATCCAATCTCACAACAAATTATCCAACAACAAATTTAAAATAACATCTAACAATTCTAATATTAATCCAACAATTTTACACAACCTTAATAAAACGTAATGATAAAATTTTTTCAAAGAAACTAAATAATCAAAAAATAAATAATTGAAACATTTTACTAACTAATAAATAACTAATTTCAAACAGTTTCCAATACCAAATGCATTCACAAAATCTAAATTAAACCAAATTAGCTAAATAACAAAAGAAGTCTAAAACTAACATACCCAAATCAATTAAGTTCAATCTCACAACAAATTATACATATAATTTATAACTAACTTCAAACCATTTCTAATAACAAATTCATTCACAAAACCTATATAAACCCTAAGAACTAAATAACTAAAGAAAACAATTGATATAAAAATAATTACCAAATCGGAGGCGATGGTGACAACGCGAAGCAACAACGAAGGGATGACAACAAGGTGCGACAGAGGCAAGGCAAGGGCACATGGGGAGGTGGAGGCAAGAGAGAGGACGAGAGTGATGGAGACAAGGTGAGGCAAGGAAGAGGGTGGGCATAGGACTTCGAGGGTGATTGGGCGTTGACAATGGCAGCGGAGAGGGCAAGGGAAAGTGAAAGGGAAATTAGAGAAGAGGTCGAGGACTAGGGGTTCTCATCATTTTCAAGAAATTAAAAAGACCGCTCGATATTAGACAATGGTTCCCTAATTACCTAGCCACATTATATTTTAAGTGATTAGCTCTACTATTCCTTAAACCTTGAATACTATGGCATTTTAATCTTTGAACTTTTAATTTTAGCATATTATATCTTGAACTTTTTTTAATAGTTTTGGTCCTTAATGCTAAAATTGACCAAAGATTTCTTAAAGTTAACTTAGGCGATCACATCCTAATCATCACATAATAACTAAAGATTTTAAATAAATAATTACAGTAAGTGCAAAATATTATATTCTGTTTATAATATTACTATTTTTAGAATATTTTAAGCTATATAACGCAATGGGCATATGATTATCTTTGTTAAATTATGAAATTCCATCGTCAAGTTTATTTCAAAGTATCAAAATTATGAAAAATAAAAGTTTAGAGGGTAGTAATATACAAAATGAAAAGTTGAACGATCAAAATATCACTTTAGTCAAAGTTCAGGAACTTATAATACTAATAGCCCTGTATTTTATTTCGTGTTAGACTTGGAAATATTATACAATTATACTACAAGGTTACTGGTGATATTTAGTTGGTTTATTATAGGTCTTAGGGCTCTAATCATGTGAAGTAGGTCTTCTTATTTTATTTTATTTTATTATTTCTTTTCAAGTAATATCAGTATATTTTAAGGGGGGAAAAATCCATTTCAATATGTGTGTGTGTGTGTGTGTGTTAAGAAAAAAGTAAATGTCAGGACCAGTGGTATATTAATAATTCCACACAGTGCTTGCTTTGCTATATCAAACAACTTGTATACTACAAGCGTCCTCAAATAAAACAGAATATAAGAACATTACTATAGTAACTGAAGTACCACAATAACCTCTTTCTACCGGGCAGAATAATTAACAAAGAAAAGCAAATTAGCTCGACCTAGCCATATACAAGACAAATCGCTAACAGGACCTGTAAACTATTTGGACTAGCAAGACTTGGGGCTATCTCATTTGTCTTTTAAACAAAAAGCAAACTGCACCTAAAGCTACTATATTTACATTGCATGTTATTCATGGAGTCCCCAATTTCAGTTGATCTGGGCCTTAAATCCGTGTTCGTCCATTATCTGGAGTTGTTCTCGGAGCTACAAGAAAAGGTTGAATTTGGTGAATTAATTTTAGTAAAAGAGGATTCAGTTTAGGTCATGATCACAAAGAGATGAGATCACCTACACACACACACACACATATGTATGCATGCATGTATATGTTTATCATGTATATATTTTAAGAACTTATGCATTACTTAACCCAACAGCCTCTGAACTTTTCATCAGCCTTATACGCTTGCATGATTCTGTGAACATTCTGCCATTCAAAAACATATAAACAGGATAAACATCAAATAAAAAATTAATCAAATATACATTTAAAGATTCCTATGAGGAAAAAAAAAAGATAAATCTTATTATTAGTTTGGTATTATATGTATGTGTGTATATATACATATAACATATTAGTTAGACGTTAGAAACTTATACCATATGGCAATATTCACTTGTTTTCCCCTTGACAAGCAAAAATTTTTTTCAGGTATTTTTATTGGAGACAACCCATCAAATAGTGCATATATATGATATGAGAATTAAATTATTATAAGGTGAGAAGTTTTGGCATTATCATTACATATTTATATCTATTTCATAGGTACTATTTGATATACATCGTAAATCCCCAGGGGAAGGAATTTTTTTTTTTTTTGGTAGTTATAAATTTAGACGCGCTAGCTATCTAGTACATAATGATTTGCAAAGTAATATCGGCCATTTTCTTTTGATTTGTAATTTGGTTTGTAAAACTAGAGCTATTGTCATTTTCTTTTGTCTTTAATAACATTGAATCCTCACAATTAATTAATCATGAGATTTGGAAATTATATATGTGAAGATTATTATAATTGTGTACGAAAACTTACTTCCAAGGAACATCTCCAACTAACATCAAGTCGCCATCCCTGTCCTCATAAGTTGGCACATATTCAATTCCCTTCACTGCCTTTACAAGCTTTCCTTCGTCACAGTTTCCTAAACCATATTACCAAATTAATTGTCCAAACAGAAACGAGTTATTATCATTTTGATCCTTTAATATAATACATCATCATTAGCACATTTTCATTAAAAATAATATTAAAAAATACTTCGTAATTTTTAAAAATATTAGTTTATTACTCTAAGTTCGTATTTAAACGTCTATTTAAAAGAGCAGTTGGAACAACATTTGAACCATATTTTATAGTTTGAACTTGTGTTTGACAAATAGTTCGTCAAAACGTTGGTTTCAATTGATTTGGAAAGAAAGTTTGAACCATAAATAGGCTCAACAGTAGTTTTGGTTTAAACAAAAAAAAAAGGTTGGAGCTGACTCTCCCAAACAGGTGCTAAGACATAAAATTTATAAATTAACCTTTAATTTAAATCTTAAAATAATCTCATAAAATATAAAATTTAAAAATGAAGAAACCCACAGATATGGTTTTGTCTGATAAGTTTTATTTAATGTTTTGTTTTGATTTTCTTTTATTGTTCAATAAATCAATTAATGATCTATCAATAAAGAATAGTTAGTAGAATGATATTTTAAGAATCATATTTTTCTTTTCAGTATATTTTTTTTAAGTAGTAGGGTACTAATGTAATGTTTCATTAAAACACGTTCTACGAAAATTAAAAAAGCAAATATGTATGTGTTTATTGTAACAACTACTTATCACAAAAGCCAAACAATACATATAGTATCTAATCAATTACCAAGGATGTTGAAACAAGCAAACATTTCCTGCAAGGCTTTCAAAAGCTCCGTGTAACCACTGTACATCTCTAGGTCAACCTTACGCAAAAACGGTGCACCATCTGCGGCCACCTTTACATACTTGCAGCTCTCGGTGGCCGCCAAGACCTTCTTTTGGAACGATGGGACCGGCGGCCATCCGATCATCTGGGCCCTTCAAATTAAGTTTCAAGACACGTCATCATGAACTTAGTTGCGTACAATGTAGGCAGAGAACTAAATATATAATTTTAGACAATATATAAAGGATAATTCATAATGATCATGAATTGATCAAGGACTCCTACCACAGTTGTTGGTTGATGGACCACGCCCTTTCACTTTCACTATTACTTCTAGGTAGATGGTTAGTGTTATCAATTTATTAAGCATATAATCAAATTAGTGTACGCCTAATTGATGTTTAACTTGCTATTAATTAGTTCCCCTTGAGTACAATTATTAATAACTTGCATTAATTATTCTAAGCTGTCTCCAAAGTTATGAGTTTCATGCACACTCTACTAGTCATATAGGGCGGTGTCCAGCCTAATAAATTATGTTGAGTACACGTACGTAACGATTCTTAGCAATCCTCTTTAGAATTTTAATGATTTTGCCACTCCGGTTTTTGAGCTAAAACTTTGACAGTTTAATCCTATACAACTAATTTAGAGAGATGGTGCAATACGTGAACAAGTACTTGAAAATTTGTCGGTAATGTGAAAATATCTATATAATCGAAATATATATATGTATATAGGTAAATATTTAGTCCCCTAGTACTTAAATAATTGGATTTTGCCACTTCAAATATCAAATCATAGTTTACGTGGTTGCCTATATAACAGATTAATGAACTAGATATATAGACGCATAATGGGTGAATATATATATATATATATATATATATATAAAGACTACAATAATACAACAATAATTTTTACATAAAAACTAAAGTCTAGCTATGTGTACAGAATATTAATATTAATAATTACAGCTTAAAATTAATAATTAAGGACTTACTTTGCAGCAGGGACTTCCCCAACCATACGGGAAGTAGATTCATAAGCTTCCAACTCATCGTCGACACGAGCACTTTTGCCACCTGTCGACTCGCCGTTGGAGGGTAGCAGGTCAAGGTCGACGTCGCGGGTCTCCACAAACCCCCGTTTATTATTATTTAATGACAAATTCTTCTTACAACTAAACCCACCGGAAACCGCCGTCGCCGGTAACGTGGGGGCAGCTGTTCTCTCCCGGCCGCCACCGCCACCTGGCAATCCCAATGTCAGTTCAGTTTCCGGTGGCATAGAGATATATAACCTGTGTGCTTTATTATGTTAGATGATTGTTTCAGAGATTTCTGAAAAATTTGACTCTGTGAACTTGTGGCTGTTTGTTACTATGAATGTGTATATATAGATTATAGAGGTAGAGAGAAGTGTCGGGGGCGAATGGGGATATGCCACGTGTGAAAGATGGAGCCACGTGTTCCGATTGACATGCATTCTTTGACGGCAGCAGCATTGAAATTTGGGACTCTACTCTGTCGGTACATCTAATTGGAACCACTTTCTGTCGCCTGTAGGTATTTTATATATGTTCCAACAATATATGCATGTGCGGTTTCATGTATAATTCACCCGTAAATCCATACTCATTTCGTAGAGTTTAAATCCCACTCTAAATTTTTGCATATATGTAAATATATGTATGTATATATCTGCAAATATTTTGGATTATATGGTTTTTCTTTTTAAAATAAAAACGAAGAAAATATGCAGTCGTCAACTGATTCGTAGTCCAAGCTGACCAAGAACATGGCGCAATTCAAACAATATTTTCTCTCTCTTTTTAAGCTTTTTTATTTATTTCTTTTGTTTTATTTTTTTTTCTTGGCATTCAATTATGTGTGATTTATTATGAATAAATGATATCACGATTGAGATTTGAGATGTTGAGTGTTGTGAAGGTGAAAGAAATATATGATAGTACATGTCCATATTCTTGAAGCTAGCACAATTAACTGAATCATGATTTACAATTCCCATAAGATATCATGTGTGTATACCTTTGTATATTTTATACAATTATTTTCAATTACCTTTCTAATAAGGGTATATATTTTAACAACAATTAATAATATAACGTAATAATAATTCGACCTCATTAATTATCATAAAATTTTTTAGTAAACTATCTACTTTATTATGACCGCTAAATTCATATAAACAAGTAATCATAATAGTACTTATTGTAAACATAACCAATGAAACCACATTTATATAGTTTGTAAAATGAATCTATAATAACTTTGGCCATAAACGACATTGCTTTGGGAAATATATGGCTAGTGATCTATAACTAGAACTAATACTGGATCTTAAGATAATTTATGTACTCCATATGGTTTCTGCACCTTTCCAACAAATTGAAGACAGAATTTCAACTAATTTGAACTTGAAGGGCCCTATATGTGTCCCTGAAAAAGGTGACAATAATTACTTGGAAGCATCTGTACGTAATTAAATGAAAGCATTTAACCGTCTATATGTCTTTTAGTCAGCGTTACATCTTTTAGTCAGCGTTACAATGTGCATTATATTTATATGCAAGACCACGGACATCGCCTATCCCTAATAACTAACAACTAACAGAATTGAATAACATAGACAAAAAAATCCCACATGGCCTGCCAAGTAATTAGTAGTTTTCAAGATTTTCATCTTTTGTTTCCGTTCCAGAAATTATTTTTTCATTGAAAGAACGTCAAAAGAAAATAATAATAATAATAATAATAATAAAAATAATATAGTTTTATCTTCTTAATCTATCTTGTATTTTAAGGAAAGATCATATTGGTTTGAAAAACTCAAATATCTTGTAATTTTAAAAATATCATTTTGGTAGCTTGAGCCCATGTTTTCTGATAGGATATTTCCAACTTACCCTTTCATTAATGAGCTCTAAACTATTTTGTTAAAATTATAAAAGAAAATAAGTACAAATAATGCTCAAAAAACAAATAATCCACATATATAATTTTCTTTGATGACTTTTTATTTAATCTTTTGTTTTGAATTTTTATTATACTGTCACAAAACTAATTTGAGATTCATTAATAAAAGGGGTAAAAAGAAAATTTCACGTCAAAAAATACAAACTCAGGATATTAAAATATACTTTTGAAAAACTACTGGGTACTATTTTAATATTTTTCAAACAGTAGGGTTACAATGTGATGTTTCTTTACAAACAACGTATTAAAATGATAATAACCCTAATATATATTAATTAGTTTTAAATCTGTGATAAGTATATGTTGCATATTTTTTCCCTTTTGATTCACATTTAACATGAAATTGCACTAAGAAGGGCCAAAATAAAGTTAATTGTTGACAGAACAAATTTGTTAATCAAATCCTAGATTGGACACCAGGGCATGCATTTTTTTTAAATTTCATAATTATTAAAAGGTAATAATGCCAAGGTAATGAGATGGATTTGATTGTGAAATTCAAAGTGAAAGATTAAAGGGAGGACTAGAAGTCGAACATGGTTTATAATAGTTTCCAAAACGCCACAAAAGCATGTGACAATGTTGGAATGTCGGCAAAGTGTCGCTTTTTAATTCAAAGAATCTAATTTAGTCAAAATAACAATAATAAAAAAAAACAAAAAATAAAACAAACGAATAACTATAGTCTGGGGGCGCCAAGATACTGCAGTTTTGTTGGATATATGGCTCAAACTAGTAGCAGCACAAAGATTGTTGGTTTGCAAAAGAAAGGATTGATTCCTCATGCATTAAAATTTTATGCAATTTGGTTATAGAATACTATTGGCAAACTCGAATATTCTATCATGTTTTTCAAATGCATACCTATTCAATGTGTAAGTGCATTTAAATCTTTGCTTTCTTCGTCTTCATCTGTCAAAGAAAGTCTTCTACGTCTGTTGGTTTCATTTTTTTTTTTTTCACGGTTTAAATACATGTAGTACATAATACGTATATGGTTATCTTTTTTTACTCTATCTTTTAGGCTTAGTAATAAAATATTCCTTTAGTTTTTGTATATACTAAGTTCGGTAAAAAAGAAAAAAAAGATAAATATAAGGTTATGAAAAAAAATTTTAAAAAGAAAAAAGATGAAAAGAAGGAAGAAAAAAGAAAAAAAAAGAGTCCATTCAAAAAAATAAAAAGAAAAAAATAAAGAGGATGTAAGAAAAACATGTGGAGCAATATGGAAGAGATAGATGGTGCAATGTGAAAAAAACTATTCTCACATTTATATATTATATATGTATTATGTAGTATAAATATGGATACATGCTATAAGATTATATATAATTTGTTAAATATGTACCTTTTTTCGGTTAACAATCAATTTTGACCGTTGAGATTTTCAAATTAATCTTATTCAAAAAGTCTGTAAGTTTTTTTTTTTAGTATCATATCTTTTTTGTTGAGATTTATTTGGTAATTTCAAAGGTCAAAAGTTAGAGTTGACCATAAATAGATCAAATTTGCAAATTCTATTTCATTCAATAGTATACAATTACATGAATTACAAAATAAGTGCAGACTTTTATAAGTTAAGTTTAAAATAAGAAATATATGAATAAATATCCATGAAATGTAACCTTTTTCTCTCATATATATTAATACAACATAAAATTAAAATAAAACTGTTGATTTTACCATGGTATTGCATGATACTTATCAGAAATTAAATGTACAATTTGATTTTTTCTGGGAGGTAAAAATTTTGATATTAAAATTGTTGCCAATTTTCCGTTAACAACGCACTTATAACTTGCACTACATTAAATTGTGGATAAAATGTATAGTCTTTAGAGAAGAACATTCTTTTTTTTTTTTTGGGTCCAAAAGCGGATTGTGACATTAATTTTGTACCCAAAAGCTTTATTTATCAAAAAAAAATTACAATTTTCCATGAGAAGATAAATCAGTAGTGGTAGTGAAGATCGAAATATTTTTTAACTGATAGCCTAACTTATAAAGTTGATAGTCAAATTTTGTTCAAGATCTTATAGAGCTGAAGAATTATCATGAGTGATTTTTGCGGTTCTTCACACTACTGGGATAGGACTTTCAGTGGTTGGAGTGTGATTCCTTGTGAATCTGCTGGTTTTGAGATCTTTGGAGGTTCTTTGGAAATTTAAGGCTTTGTTGCTCTTGTGTTATGGACTATTCTTCTGAGCATTGCTTTATCTATTTCTCAATGTTTTTGTGAAAGGAATTTGTCACTGATAAACTAATCAACTTATGCTATTCATCTGAATTTTGAATAATAATGGTAGACTTCTCTCCGAGTTTTTATTTGTTTTCAACTAAATGGTTGAGATACAACATGGACTTCCAAATTACAGATTTCTATCTTGAGGATCTTTTGGACGCCATCAAGCTTCTGAAGACTAGGTCGCTCATGCACTCTTTTTCTCTCTTTTGTGTTTGTCTCTTTTGATTTTACTAGAAAAAGTTTGAATGAGGTATTTTCTAAATTAGCATTTTCTAGAAGTATTTTTGCTTTTTGTTTTTCACTTTTTCTTTTGCACTATTGGCCTTTTCTAGTGGATATGGTAACCTTAGTTCTAATTTTTGTAATTTTTCTTATGTGCTAACTTAGTTGGAATGTTTATCCTATCTCTAATGTTGGTTATCCTCTCTTACTACTTTTAAAAATAAGAAATAAAAATATAAAGTAGATGTATAATTTTGATTATGTCTGAAATAAATTCCTACTAATTAAATTACATAGAGCATAACTATATAATACGAAAACGATCATATGAAGCATGATACGGATTAGCTGGTATGACAATATAGTTTCTCGTTGCTGGCTAGGGATTGATGCCATGCCTATGTAAAATAAATCATGTGCGCTCCGAGGCTGAGCTATTTATATATGTATATATATATATATATATATATATATATAATATAGCTGGGCTGAACTTGTTCATGTGCATGCATGAGATAGATATATATATACACAGTGTATTTATACATGTACTATATATATATATATATATAAAATATATTAGTTCTTCTATAATTGACTTTTCTTGGATTCCTTTTATTAGATATGATAAAAGTGCAATGCACAAAACATCAGGCGGGGGCATCGATTTAAGTTAATTATTGCCTGTTCATGCACCGTGCGGATCCAAATATTGAATTCATGCACGAAACGTATAATAACTCTTTATATTTTCTTTCCCCTTTTGGTGATCTCTCTTTCCTTTTCCTTTTCCTTTTCCTTTTCGGCTGTTACTAGGGTACTCTTTCCCTTTCCACTTCATTTTTGGATCAGAAAAGCTCTAGTATTGGCTTAGTCCATGTAGTTTCTTTTCTAACAATAATTTGAAGAGGAAAAAAAATCTAATATTGTAATCACATGACATATAATTACGTATTAAACTGCAAGGTTTATGAGTGATTCTTTTCTCTTCTTTCAGTTGGGAGGAGGAGAAAAGGATCAGTCGAATTGATGGATAATGGTCTATGGTAATTCATCTATAACTTCATATTTAATGTTGACCTTTTTTTGTAGTATTTTTCACACGTTGTTGTGCCTTTCATAACACTTTTGAGCCTCAAATACTTTTTTTTTTTGGGGTATTTTTATTAGATTAAACAAACTTCTTTTGTTTGCGTAAGGTGATTTAGCTTGTAAGGATCTTGCAAAGAAATAAGGAATCCAAAAAAAAAAGAAAGGGAACTCAGCTTGCTGCAAAATTTATATCAATTTTATTTTTAACGTTTTAACAAGATTATTTTGTTTATTTATCATTCTGCTTTGGAAACATTTAACGAATATGGGAAAGAAAATTCTGACCTTCTAAATATTTGTGTTAATTAACCTCTTGAAGCAAGACATAGTTTGCAAGATCTCTAATCAAGCAAACTCCTAATTTTGTTGAGTTTTTTTTTGGACCTTTTGTTCAGTTGTTGGTTATGACCTCTTATTATAGGGGTGGAGCGACATAAGAACGAAAGCAAATAACCATCCTTTAAACTTTTTTTCTTATAATTTTGTATATGAAATTTTTTAAAAATTATATTTCGTCCTGTGCTCTTAAAATTATTTTCACCCATCACGTCATTGTACCTGTATTACTAATTTTTCTGGCACCGCATTTTGCTATTATCTCCTCTATATAGTGGTCTACAATATGTTAAGGTAAACCCAAGGGTCTTTTCTTTTCAAGGGTCTTTTCTTTTTCTTTTTCTTTCTCTGCTCAATGCCCAAGGTCATGAAAGTGGACATAATAAATAAAACCAAGGAAGTCTTTTTCGCAATGGCCAACAAACAAGCAGAGACCCAACAAGAAGAAACAGTCTGTAAATCATCTTAATCATGCAAAAAAAGGAAGATGTTCTGATCAGCAACAAAAGAACACTATCCAATCACATAATCCAAAAGAATATTTATCCGGTGACATAACGCGATGCAAATGTGATAATGCATGGATAGTTCCCAATATTATAATATTATAGAAACAACTTTATACTACAGAACTCATATAAGCAGACACGAGAGTTCATTAAGCAGTTAGGTACATAAAAAGTGTGCCCACATGACTTTATATTCTTCTAATTATTAGGCTCCACATAAGGTCAATTTGAGAACTATCACTTAGATGGTATTATTTTTTCAATTTCTTTTATGAGAAAGTTTAGAATATATCACTTTTAATGAATATAAAGACACTTTTATTTTTAAGTATTTTAGGTTTGTGAGTAAGCAAATATATGTTATTTAAAAGAATTTTGGTATTTTGCATTTTTGTCGTCACTAAAAGTCCCCAAGTCGTTGCTAGTAGTTTTTTAACGACAACCACAAGTTTGTTGCTAAAAAGCATTTAGCAATGACAGTACGACACGTCATTGCTAAATCTAGGGGCCACTAATTGAATCTTGATAACATCATCCTTGACTTTAGTGACGACTTTTTGAGAATTGTTGTCGTTAAAAGTTTTTGAATTTTTGAATTATTTTAAATTCCGACAACTATCATCATTAAAAGTTTTCTTCGTGAGTTTTTAGCAACGACAAATATTGTCGCTAACAGTTTTTTTATTTATAAAAATATATTTATTACAATTAAATAAATACAATTTTTTAAAAAAATTAAAATTATATATTTTATTGCAATCAAATTGCAAATAAAAAATTTTGGTTTTGATTTGTTTTTAATATTTTTTAATTTTGTAAAAATTTAAAAATAATTGAAATATAAATAAAATGTGAAAATAATTAATAATATAACACAAAGTGCGATGTATACTTCATAAAAAATGGAAACATACTATATAGTCTAAAACAAATAAAAAGAAAATAAAAGTCGCGTAAGTCTAATAATATACAAAATTTTTAATCATCCAAATTTACATTTTCTTCCTCTAATTATAATAATTATAACTGCATATTTAACACAATTAAATAATTTCATATATTCATACTTTCACATATTCACATATTACTATAACCACATATTCAACTATTTCACATATTCACAATAAAACAATTAAACAATATCACAATTCACATCTTCACATATTCATAATTTCAATTATACACATTCACAATTTTACAATTTCAATTACACAATTTCACATATTCACATATTCCATTACACAATTGCACATATTCATATAATTGTACATATTACACAAATTCACTTATTCCATTACACAATTTCACATATTCACATAATTTCACATATTATACAAATTCACATATTCAAATAACATTTTAAACAATTTCACATAACTAATGAAATTAAATTACTATACCAAAAACATTTAACAAAATACAATTAAAAAAACTTACATTTACAAACCACAAAAATGGAGTATGTATCAAACGAGGATGCAGCAAGTGTGTCTCAGAGGCAAGGACAGTGGCAACAACGGTCCAAAAATAGAGAAAAAATTGGTGGCGGGGCAAAAAGAGAGAGAGGAAAAAAAAAAGAGAAGGGCAATGGCAAGGCTGGGGCTAGGGCAAGGAGAATCAGTGGCAGTGGGGGACGTTAGAGTCAGCATGGAAATGCCAAAAAGAGAACAAAAAAAAAAGGGAGAGGCCAGGGCAGGGAGAAAAACAGGGGTGCGAGGGCGCAAGGTTGGGACTAGGACTAGGGGAAGGCTGGGCTGGGCTGGGCTGTGCTGTAGCAACGGGGGAGTCACAGTGGCAACAGACGATGGTCGGAGGGTGCGGAGAAAGCTAGAGAGAAAGAGAGATTGAGAAATCGTGGGAGGGAAGAAAACAGAAAATAGGGAAGAAGTTGGTCTTTGTTCTAATATAATTGAGACATTTTAGCAACGACCAATGTTGTTGCTAAAAGTAAAAAAATCGTCGGTAAAACTTGTCCAATGACATCATTTAATTAAACCTTGATAAAATTGATTGTTGGCGACAACAATGTTTTTTAGCGACGACTCATGTCATCCCTTAAAGTCCCTAAAAAATCTAAAAACTGTCCTATTAAACTGCCAAAAACTTTAATGAAAATTGAATTTTGGGATTTGTCGTCGCTAAAAAGTCCAGCTGTCATAGTTAACTAAGAGACTTTTTGTGACGACATATCATCACTAAAAGCCATGTCCCTTTGACACATTTCTAACGCGAACAGGGCTAGACTTTTGGCAATGACAAGTCGTCGCTGAAAGTCATTCTTTTGGCACATACTGTATTAAGGTATGGGTCATAAATTTTCAAAACTTTTAATGACAACAAGTGGATCCCACCCTCAAAAAATGAAAATTTCTACTGAAATCTTATGAAGGCCTTTAGCGACAACGTGTTATCGCTAAAGGGTGACTTTTAGCGATGACACTTTCAACGCTAAAGATTTTGTTGTTAGCGTTATAAAAAAGTGGTGTGCCATCTGATTTACTCTACAGCATATCGAATATATTGATCGCTTGGCCCCATGCGAGCTGACTGAAAAAAAAAAAAAAAGTTGGATTGGGCTCTATCCATATAAGAAGGCCAGCTGGACCAATCCAGCAAAGAAAAAGAACAGATTAGATAAATAACCCTTAAAACAGCTTACCCTTGTATTTAT
This sequence comes from Artocarpus hirsutus, assembly GCA_946598075.1. NCBI lineage: Eukaryota > Viridiplantae > Streptophyta > Magnoliopsida > Rosales > Moraceae > Artocarpus > Artocarpus hirsutus. The sequence continues at coordinate 30,720 of CAMOHE010051752.1, read as the reverse complement.
GTGTCCGGAGTTAGATTTGTGCCCTCCTATACACCGGTTAAAAGGTCAACATACAATGTCGTTGAAATTACCTACGAGGTCAAAAATATAATCTACAAGAGTACTTCTAATAATGTACCTGACGTTGCCGAAAGTCAATTTATGGTCAACATTGTCGATTGCCAGTTGTCGAGGCCGCTAGCCCTGGAGTAATACGGTATATTATTTAGTTGTTACACACTATTAGACTGCAAAAAAAAAAAAAAAACAAAAAAAAACAAAACAAAACAAAAACAAAAAAAAGGTCGATTGTTGTGGATCACCAGTGTGGTGGATTATTTTTAACTTTCAACAAAGAAAAATAGTTGGTCATCTAACACCAGTTGTCAAAGAGTAATCTAGTAGACTATTTTTATAATTTATCGTATTATTTTCATAAGATTATTTTTTTAATCTTCAACACAGATTGTCCAACTTTGGTAACCAAAGCAAGAGAGTAATTTAGTAATTATTATTGTTTAGCCTTATTCAAGAAACAACATATTACGAAAATCATCAAAGAAATTAGATTAACAAAATAAATTACACAATTAATAATCCAAAAAAACAGATTGAATCGCATCGAGAATATCATCGCTAGAAAAATCACCATAATGTAACGCCATCATATCGTAATACCACAAAACAAAAATCATGAGATTACGAAATCAGATTACAAAGTCATCAACGCTAGCAGCTTCTTGCATTTGGAACCAGTGGTTACTGATAATTTGTTGTGGAATTTTTGCATTTAAAGACTACAGTGTTTGACAAATTCAGTTTCTACTTATTAGTTTTAATTTAAATAATATACAGCTTACGCATGCTATAATGTAAAATAAAAATATACTATAATATAAAGCTCCTACATGTTATAGTACTTTCAGTTCTAATTTTCATATCCAACTCATTTCCCACACACCCTAACATAAATTCATATCCTCTGCAAATTAAGGTGATACCAAGCATGTATGAAGCTCAAAGGTACGCAGCCATTGCAGCTTTTTTTTTTCACAAGAACAAGACTGGATTTGGTTCTCACTTGGAAAATACAATGAAGAATGTAAATATCGCTATCGTTAAGAATATCAGGACTCCAACTTCATGGAAATTAAAAAAAAAAAAAATCGTTATTAGTGAAAATATTGGAAAAATACAAAAACTTCAAAAATTTAGATCTAAACATATATATGATACTTTAGGATAAAACAAACGCTAAAAAGATACATTCAAGCAATATTGTACTGCAACATATTATCTAAATAATATTAAATATAGTTATGAACATCAACATATAGGTTTATTAATCTTTTCCTATTATATTTCCATGAATGAGAAAAGTGCTGTGCAAAGTTTGTTACTAAAGGACAGAGATTCAATCATACAAGCTAAAAACTAATGATAAACTAATTATTGTTTTAACAAAAAAAGTTCAAACAACTGAAATTCCTAGTTTTCGATTGCAGCTAAAATTCCTCCGAAATTTTCCCAAAATTTTGAAAAAAATACAGTAAATGCATACAGACATCAATATTTCAACTAATATTTGCTAATATTTCTCCAATATTTTGATAAAAACGATTTTACAACTAAAAGATATTTCAATACCTTCAGAAAACCAAATTTTCAACCGAAATTTTAGCAATTTTTTTTTTTACCATGGTTACAATATTCAAACTGCCAAAACGAGAATATGTGTGTGTGTGTATATATATATATATATATATATATATCTTTGATAGAGAAAAATGCTAATATATGCCAAGTTTACTATACGAATTTGATTTTTTCTGTCCTTGCGATATTTGAAAGTGAACTGTATGGATCATAGGCAAATATATATATGGAATATACAAACGTAATTACAAACCGCTCCACACTGACACAACGTCACTAGGTTTCTTGTTGAAGGAGGTCACTTAGAAAGGAAGCAACCTCCTTCAACAAGAGCTTTTTACTTTACATTATAGCTGCGAGAGTTTTTTATTATAGACAGTTAAAACTGTGGTTTCAATCATAGGTGCCAAACATACAAGCTAGTAGTCCTCTTTAGCTACTTCTTTAAATAACTTGCTTCTGTAGAAGATATAGGCATTCATAAACTAAGCCCTAGAATTCATTTCATTGCTGGTCCTTCATGTCAAAAGACGAGTTATATGCAGCATACCTTAAGTTAGTTCTGAGTGCATCAGTTAATAATAAGGCTGAAATGGGAGTTAATATTTTAACTTGATGCCCTGAATAGATCAATCAATGATAAGTCTAAAACGCAAGCTAATATTTCAACTTGATGGGAGAAGACTCTTAATCCTAAATATATATATATATATATACATATTGAAGAGATAGTAGGAGATTGATTTGAACTTTTTTTTTTTTTTGAGGTAAGAATCCCCAACACAATAGGTTTTTAATATAAACTATAGACGATTTTTGAAAATTTGACATAATTTGTGTCAGAATTTTTTTTAAGTTATTTTGCATTGTTGCCTCTTGAACTTATGGTACATTTGCAATTTCTCCTTTAATTTTTAATTTTAGTAAGTTGCATCTTGAACTTATAAATCTATAGACCACCCATTGATAATGATGTTAGTTTTTTAATTGAAATTGACATTTAACTTGATCATGGATAGCTGATTAATGACATAAAAGATCATTTTTATGCATTTTAAATTAAACTTATTGTGATTAGTATATTTAATTAAGTTTTTATCAAAATAAGCATTTTAAATTAACTTTGTTTTAAATATAGACGTTGTTTACATTCAATAAAATAAAAAAGAGTTTTCATACTTTTAATTAACAATTTATGTGAAAATCACATGTGAATTTCAGTCAAAAAAACTAACATACCTACCAATAGTGGTGATTTGTTATAAATTTGTAGGTTTATGGTATAACATGTCAAAATTAAAGATTCAGGGGATAAATTATAAATATATAATAAATTCTAGGCAACTACTCAAAAATACAAAAAACCCTTTTCTAAACTATCTTGGTATGTCTATTCGCGTGAGGTGTTTAAGCGTGATTTTTGCGATGATAGGACTCTTTACTTGAAAATTACCTATGTGAAGACCGAAGTTTCATGATTTTTAAACCATACCAAAGTTATTATGATTTTTAATTATTAAAATATAAGATTAGTCTGGAGAAAAACTTGAGTGGTTCATTAATTGATTTATTCTGATACTATTTTTTTTAATGTGGGTCACCTAGCCCGGCAAAAGTGTGCCAGAGCAAAATATGTACCGGACCGACAAAGAAAATGTACGGACCAACCCAAGAGGCGATATAAGAGTCGGGCGGGGCCACCTTGTTTTGTTTATAAAATTAAGCCTAGCCTAGATGAAAATATTAAGATTGATGGAAATATCAGCCCCGCTTGAACTGGATTGGTTTATTAAATTTATAGGATGTTTGATATGGTAGTTAGAACTATTACCCGAAACTGTTTTTTTATTGCATGTAAGAGTTTTACATTATAACAATTTTTTTCTTTTTATTATAGTATATGAGAGCTTTATACTGTTTATAATTAAAATAATAGTTGAGACAGTCTATTGCCAAACAGGCTATTAGAGTGTACATAATAGTTTTGAATATGCATTTGATATATACAAATTTTAAATCAATAGAACCAAATCAACACGATTTTGAGTTCATTTCTTACAGTTCTCCTACCCCTTTTAAGTCTTTCAACTTGAATCAATATTCTACCCTAAAAGTTCCTTTTTCTCTCCTGTAATTAAACAAAAAAATCATAACTTTTTTAATTTGATATATGATTTAGACGATTTCTCTTTCATTGTGTTTCTAATTAAAAAATGAATAAATCAAGATCCATATTGTATATTTTTTAATATCATAAACATTAAGATTTTGTTAAATTTACTAATAAATTAAAAACTTTTTTAGTATATATCCAAACACGAATTTATATTTTATTCTCTCTACAAATTAACACTTAAATACTCTAAATTTAAAGAAATTTTGGAGAAAATAGATATTAATAGAAATATTGAATAAATTTCGCAAACAATGAATATTTTGTTTTACACTAAAATTTTGATGTATACTGAGGTTTCGTGAAAAATAATATACTACAACCTTTAAAAATCAATAATTTATTGCTATATTATGGGCCAACTTAGCCAGAATCTATGGACCTGGTCCTATCGTTATGCAGGCCAAGCCCATCATCAAGCCATCACTGGCAAGTCCATACATCCTAGCCAAAAATCTCTCTAAGGCCATATCTATGTATATGTGGAGGTGGGTTCATTTTGCTTGATTTTAACTCATTTACAAAAGAGAAAAATACATAAAATACCCCAACATGACACCTTTTATTAAATTAAAAAAACCTTCCTTGCTTTCTGTTTACATAACGGCCCATTTTTTTCTATTTTTATAATTCTACTTTGTTATTTATCGTTTTGCCCTTATTTTCATCTAATTACTTAACATCGAAACAAATACCGATCTGATAAAAAATCTCTCCCTCTCCTCTCTCAACCGACTTCCCCTATTCTCTTTGCCAGATCTCCCTCTCTCTTCCTTCTCCGGCATCTCCCTTCTCTCCGGTCAGTGTCTTTCCTCTGTCAGAATTCTCTGTATCTCTTGCCTTCGTGACTTTCAACAGAGCCTTCCCGATCCATGGCTCAGCGTGGTATAAGATCCACGACGACAACACTCTTTGTGGGTTGTTCACGATGACGGCGCCAACTCGTCGGCATAGACCTAGCACAAACATGCAAAGATTAACGAAGATCCATGAAAATCCTTGAAAGATCGTTGAAGATTGTCGTCCCTTTGCTTCGCTTCATCACCGCCATTGTCCTCCACCACATCAGATGTTGCAGCAATCAAATTTGATGCTGGATCGAGCCATCAACTCGGATGAAATCGTTGCCTTTGTCTGGATCTCGATCTCCTCTTCGAGCGGATCTCGTCAATGGCTCCAACACTACAGAACTGACGACATCGGTCAGATTTGAAAGACTGTGTTTCAGACCAAACCGTAGCACGAGGAAGACTTTCGATTAGGAGAGTTCCACATGCGGTTTCGATGCTGGTCTACGAGTTTTGATTTCACCGATCGGGCTTTAATTGGAGGCAAAGATGACGCCGATGTTGCTCTGGCGAAGTTGCATATTGCGTCCCGTCATCGTTGGAGTCCGAGAATGATCTATGCATAGATCTTTTTTATTTTTCTTTGCAAATTATCTTTAATTTGGTGGTGTTCAGGTTAAAAATTTGCTGTGTTATTTTAAGTTTTTTTGATGACCTACGAAGGTAGATTTTATTCCTAAATTGTAAGCTGATATTTACTTTTTTTTTTTTTTTTTTTGCTGTATTGGTTTATTACAGAGTCCTGGCAATTTAACGCAATTTTTTGGGCAGAATCTCGCAAGTTTCGTAGTGTACTTTGTGGGGTTATGAGACAAAATCTAATAGGTCAAAAAAAAAAAAGTTGAAATTTTGTGGGTTTTATTTTAAAACTTAACAGGTTACAATCTGACTCTCGCGTTTACATCCGGAGGCGATTAACACTTCTTTGGTTTAAAGAAATTTTTTTTAACCTGACAAATTTCATAATGAAATCTATTAGGTTATAATCTGACATCTCACACCAACGACCGAAGGTGGTTAACGTTTTTTTTTTCAAAGAATTTTTTTCGCAATAGTTTAACTTTGAAACCTAATAGATTATAATCCGATACCTTGTTTCAACTAGAGATAGATTTCAGAGGGTTTTACAATAAAACCTAACAAATTCTATTTTAACATCTTCTATAAACGAGTAGAAAAAAAAATAACTTGATCTTTTAATAAATCTTTAATTTTTAATAGAGTGTCAGTTTTAATAAATGGATCGTTTATTGATTTTTTAATAAAGTAATGTATTGAAAGAGCATTCTTGTAAGTTGCTCTTTAAAGAATCCAAATTGCTATAGTACAAACCCGGAATTCTTATTCGAACTCTCATGTCGCCTAAAGTTTGCTCATCACCTTTCACGACTCTACAAGACTTTGTGCCATTTTGCTCCAAGAACAAATGCAAAAGACTTTCTGGCATCCGTTTTGTCATGTGCAAAGGACGTTTAAAACCTTCAAAAGCAAATATCAAAATGGTTCATGCAACACGTCGCAAGTGGACACCATTTTAATACACGATTCAGCACTCCAAAGTCTCCAACCAAAAAAAAAATCTTTTCATTTCTAAAACAGAAATGCAAAAAATAACAATAATAAAAGCAAACAAATAAATAAATACACGTCTGGCCCAGTTTAACTAATTCAATAAACCTGCACTAACTAGACAGCTATGTGTCCAAATGACACCACGAACTCTCTTCGAAGTGCCCACCACTGACCAGGCCAGGCTAGCACAAGAGAATATTTTGAGATCGAGAGAGAGTGAGACGGAGGGAATTAGGGCAGAGCTAATTACAATGGGATTACTTCTTTCTTTTCTGTCTTTTCCGGAAAGACAGATTAGGGGCGATACATATATTTAAGTATTATATGCATAAGATGAACAAACATTATGCAAGTTCAAGAAGCATGATCAGGATTCTACACAAGCATCAGGCAAGACTAACGTTGTTCCAGCAACAAAGGGCAACCCAGCGAGAGACTAAGCGTTTTCTACCGGAAGCTCACCCATTGTCCCAAGATTGTTCCCGTGTTTGGGCCTCCACTCGGTCCCTCCCCTCACAATCTCTGCTCCATTCTCAAGCCGAAGCAAGTGCTGGCACTCAACGCCCCCAGAAGTTCCCAGATAGCCTATGTCTGCGTCAGAGACAGCAGTTAGGGACTGCAGCACGCTGTCCTTCCCACACTCCCTCCGATACTCCAGAGTCAGAGAAGCAAGCTCATAGCTCTCCAAGATTGACAGCGGTGCACTCTGCAATAAACAGCATCAAATTTCAGCAGGAGGGTCTTATGAATGACATGTTAATCAGATGCATGCCTTATACTTTAGGGCAAAAGTTGAGAAAAAAGATGTCCCGCTAGAAGCAAATTGGAGAGAGAATGATTATAAATAGCCTATAGGTATCTCGGCCTAAAACCTAAGCAGACTCATTTCCTTCTTACCTCTTCTAACATATGAGAAAACTTAGGAAAAGGCTTTAAATATGTCCAAAATTTTTTCTGCACTCTAAGCCAATCGAATAGATTGATGCGAGTGAATGATTACCAAGTGTCGTTTTGAGTTTGCACTGCCATGTGCCCATTAAAGCAGGCCAACCAATATTTCTAACTTATTGGGTATTTTCCAGGAGAAGCAAACCCTTGTAGGGGGGACAACTCAGAACCAGACCATCAACCATGAACCAGTTAAATCAGATTACTTGAGAAGATACATCACTTGCAAGGGAAGAGAGAGAGACAGACAGACAATGACGCTGAAATCAAGGAAACTATGACTGAAAAGAAACTTTATTGGAAAATAGCATACCTCTAGGATCCAGCCAAGGTACTTCACATTGTTAACGTGCTGATTGATATCCAAGTCGCTCCACCTTGGCTGCAGAAGGGAAGAAAAGGAGCCATCACAATGAAGAAGCAGCATATAAAAGCAGAATATTATAAGAAATGGATAATAAGGTTATTTAATACTTATTTAACTTACGGTTAAGCCAGAACGAACAAAATCTGCGGCATTGTCATCCAGCTTTGTCAGCTTTCTACCATCCTCTTCCACAACAGGATCATAATTCAGAAAAAAAGGCTCTATTTCTCCTCTAACTTCCTCAGGAATTTTTGATAACCTCCTCGTCACTTTATTCATCATCACCCAAACACTGACAAATTATCAGAATGGACACAGTGTCAATCATAAATTAATCAGCATATCATAGAAGTACACCATATTACATAATGCTAATACTTTCCAGAAGCCAGTCCCCAACATTTCCTAGTGCTTTGGTACAAGAAATTTATTGAAGAAAAATTGGTAATGACAATGCGCATTATTGTGTTCCCAAAAAAAAAAAAAAAAAAAGGGAGGTAAAGCAAAAAATTACCAGCTCAACAAAAAGTTGAAACTTGCCACGACAATTTAGAAAGCAAATGGGGAGAAGAAAAATTCACTGAATAATTTTTTCACACAAGGATTACCTGGAGGCTCTTGTTAAGATTTCACCGGTCAAAGAATCACGAACGATCCAATCACGGAGCATACCATTTTTTCCAGATGCACTAACCCAAGTGTCCACTTGAACAACATCACCCCTGCAATATAGAAATCCGTTAAAAACACCAACCAACTACCAATTGCATATAACCAAAACAACTTTAGATTATCCAGCCATGATAAAAATCCACAAGATAAAAAAAAGCATCAACAATATTAGTTTTTACCAAGTGGGCTATGAAAACTATATATTCTGCCAAATCATAATACTTAAGTTTCGAAACCTCAACACTTGTATTTCTGTTTCAAATTTCACCTACAATTGTGCCTCTATCAAACTCCTTCCCTTCTAAAGGAAAGCATCAACCAATGCAATCAGAATACAAGATTTGTGTCAAAAATCTTAGAGATTCAAAGCGCCAGTGTTCATGTAAGTTCCAACTCCAACACCAAAACTAATACGGTGAAAAACAAAAGCTCCAAGAAAGAACAGTTGCATGTGTCACATCAACAATTTAAATTACTTTCGCTAAGGAAACTGTTTAGGCTTGCATCAAAATCTTAAAAAATATTATCCAAACACAATGGTATTAACCCTCGAGGATCTAGTTATACTACATATCAAATTAAATCAAGGTAAATCTTGAATAAGAAGGTTGTACTCTTTTCTTCAACCCTATCGCAAACAGGGAAGAAATTATCCCCTAAACTCTGACAGAACTTAGAATTCTTAGTCATCACTCATAGGGTATTGTTTGCTGCATGGAAGGCGCCATGAAAATACCTGGAACCCCATCGAATTCCATTAAGTTTACCAACACAATCTATATGAGTGTGAAGAAGTTTGGCTTACCAAGTTGGATAGCGGTCAATCACAACCTGCATTTTGGTGACAACCCATATCAGGTTCCTCTTGGTCATCTCTGGCGTTGAGCCAAATCCATCACCAAGAAGCCCAGCAGACTTTACATGATTAAGCGCTGTTTCCTAAAAAGCCAAGTAAAAGAGAAGCAACTTTGAAGAAGAGGGTGACTAAAGCATACATTAATTTCTTGTTGCTAACACAAAGAGAGCAATGATTCTCAAAATAACATCTAGAGGTGGAAATAATGTATTGTATGATACCTGTAAATGATTCATAAACGTCTCTATAGAAGCCGTACGATCAGCACCTATCTCATATGATCTAATAGAAAAGTTTTGTCTGAAAACAAGACCATCCTGAACGATTCTTCCTATACCAAATGGGTCAATGAGCATGTCATTCCGTTTGGGTTTCCAGTCAAGCATCATCCACTGCTTCTCTGCTGCTAAGAAGATTGTCGTAATAGCAGCCAGAAGCATGCTCCAGTCGGGCAATTGGTTAATAAAGGTCCGTGCAGGAGCAGCAGACGGCACGTCATCTCCATTCTTTGTGCTTTCAACAGGACTAGCCAAACCAACAGAAGTACCATTTATCTTGGGCGGTGCTTGGGCGTTTGCCTTGACCTGCAAAGCACCCGAGCCAGATTTCAATTTGTTTCCTCCCAAATGTGCTGTCCCAACTTTGGTGTTCTTAGTGCCAGAGTCGGGAGAAGGCAAAGTTGCCGGGAAGAATGCCGAAGTAGCCGCGGTAGCAACCATGATGACAACGCCAATATTCAGTCAAAACAAGACACCAAACAAAGCACACTGTCACAGACAATTTGTTCATTGCCTCGTCAGTAATAATTTACAATAACGAGCTGTGAATATTGAAAAAAAAATGAAGAAAAATTCACAACAGAGGCAGCATATAATCATTACATGACATCTGAGGGCCAATTACCAGCTCCTGGGCTAGATGCAGTTTCTTAATGAAAGGAACACAATTGAGAATCTTCATCATTTTCAACCAATTACAACATTGACAAAAAGGACAAAATCTCGGATTCTCAAAAAAAGAGAGTAAATGTGTTTGCATGCACTGTTTCACAACAGTTTTCATCTAATTTCCCTAAAACATGCTACGCATACCTTCAGAACATATTCTGTTTCCATATATCAAAAATATATTTCCAAAAAAAAAAAACTTTATAACTCAAAATTAATCTGGCCCTTAAAACTAAGGCCTTTCTTTTCTTCTTCAACAATTTGAAACAAAAGGGGAAATATGCAGAAATGATTAAAACTTTAACGAAATCCTGCAGGAAAACAATGGTTTTTCAAAATTACAGAGTTATATAATATTTTGGGCAACATAATTGAATAATAGTCAATACCTAAAACTAATACCATAAAAATTCGTTGCGCACATTTTGCAAAGAAACCAGCACAGATCTGAGCTGAAAACTACAAAATCTCATAACATCTCAGTTCATAAAGAAAAAAACCAAAATTCGCAAAATGTTTCACGAAACAACAAAAACAAATCCCTAGCGATTCTTTGCCTCTGTTCAAGCGAAAACTTTAAGAGAAAAAAGGTGAAAAATCTATACCACATTTCATCCCCAAAACAAAAGAGAAAAAGAAATTAATATACACAATCTGAAAACAGATCTCCAACATAAAAGCCAAATGACCTAATACTTTCGCCAAAACCACTCCCAAACCAAACTTTCGAAGGTTTTTCTATTAGAAGAAAAAAAAAAAAAAAAAGAAGGAAGCTCGATTTTCTTCTCTTTACCTCCAACTTTCTCAGCAACCAACAGACGCCTCAGATCAGACGGAAAAACCAGGCCGCGTCCGCACCAATAACCAAAAAAGAAAAAAAACCAACAAACGACGGTCTTGGCCCAGGCAAAGCCGAACAAAACAATGCGGAAACCAGAGGGAGCTATTCCGCCATTCAGGATCTGCAAAGCATCAAAGAATGTAGAAACTTCTTCGTTCTTCGTTCTTCGTTGTCGTCGTCGTCTGGTTTTTGGTTTTCGTCTTTCGGTGGCCCCCTCCGAGTTTCGTGAAAGCTTTTCGAAAGCGAGACACGAAAAAACAAAGGAGAGAGAGAGAGAAGAGAGAGAATGGGAAAATTTGAGGGCCAGCGGCTTTGCGGGTGGTGAGGAAAGGGCGTCCAGCGACTTATTATATACTGTCCACCTGGCTATCCCGCCTCTGCTTTTTCAAAGTTCCGAATTCTCAACTCTTCGTCTCCCTTATTTACGTCTTTGGCCACCATCTTTTGCTTTTTTTTTTTTTTTTTTTTTAATATGAAGGAGGAAAAATGTCACCAATTTTTTAAGCAGGTTAAACATAATTCAAATCTTTAATTTATGACGAGGTAAAAAAACTTACAACCAATTAAGCTACCATCACTTGTTCTTGTCATTTTACTCTTTTTTTTTTCCTATTTTTTATGATTTAATGGGACGTTAGATTCTTGGAGGATCTTTGTGAAATAAAAAAAAAAAGAGAGAGAGAAAAGGAAATTACCACAAGGTAGGTAACCCTTGGAATTTTTGAGACTTGGTTTGGTATTTGGATCTACGAGAGCTTTTCGAAGTAGGTATCCTATTTAAATCGCATTAAAATAAATAATAAAAATAGAAAAGAAAATAGTGAAAGCAAATTCTAAACAAATTTGAAGCAGATTTGAGGGTTTAAAACACAATCATTTTAGTTAAAAGAAAACCTTATTTTCGGATATTAAATTTTACATATGTGTCATGCAAATTCATTGGTCAAACACAAACAAAACGTGGCACAATTAAGAACCACAAAAAAAATTATAAGGCAAGTCTAAAAAAAACATAAAAGTTACACCATAACACTTAATTTTCTCATATTAATTTTTTTTGAGCCTACGGCCAAATACTCATAAATTCACACATAAAAAATATTTTACTACAAAATATCTTTCATTGCTCCAGAAGATGCCTTTTTTCGTTTTTTCTTTCAATAGATTTTTCAAGAAATTTTGTAACATGGGTAAAATTTAAAAGACCTATCATAATAATAGGGTGTTTGACAAAAATGGCCAAAATATAAATAATGTAAAGCTCTCACATGCTACAGTAACAATAACAAAAATTATTATAGTGTAAAGTTCTCACATGCTACAATAAAAACAGTTCTAACCACCATGCCAAACACCCTATAAATATTTATAACCTACCATAAAATAACATAATTTATGCTGCTACACTTGTAATTTGTTTTATTTAATTATCAGATGTGTGTGCCGCCACTAAATATTTGTTTGTTAATAATTTTGTATTGGCACTATGTTGTCAATTATAGAATTTGAATTTGAATTGATTTTGGTGTAGGTTTTGAAAAGTTTCCCATTCTTTGTTTTCCTAATTGCTATATTTACTTGTTTTGCTGGAAATAAATTGAAAACCAATTTATTAGAATTGTCTATCAATAACAGTATGGAAACTAATTGATTTGGTGATTGTATTTTTAAGAAAAGTTGAAATCGTGCAAGCATTTAACTTAATTTTTTTTTTTTTTATATATCTCTTTGCTTTGCTTATTGATATCGTGCAGTTTACCAAAGTAATAAAGGCAGGATTGATTGGTTGCAATAAAATCTTTAAAGTCTTGATTACAAACACATTTGCTCCAGCCTTGAAGATCTGTTGTTATTTTTGTTGTTACATAATCCAATCAGTAGACTTTTTGAAGATCTCGAATTACAAGCAATATTGGTTATTTATATGAAGTCTCACGGTAGTCTATGTATGTATCCAAGGTCTTAGAATTGTATAGAGATCATTTTGTGAATATCTTAATTTTTCTTATTTCTTCAAGAGAAAAATTTTGGGTTTTCGAGAGAACACCTAGGGATGAAAAGATTTCAACATTAAGTCGAGGGATCTCGCTAAGCATGTTTATTAGGTAGTTATAAATCGTAGGCGTTATACTTAACGAGAGAGTCTAAAGATGAATAAGTCCAACTAAATAGTAATTTTGTTTACTTAATGACGTGTTCATATGTCTGAGCCTGGCCCGACAAATATAGATAGTTATCAAATTGCGATACTAATCTCTCATCTCTATTTACTATTTTATGTTTAATATAAACTTGTCACAATAAATTTAAACATAAACTTAGTAAAATATGTATAACTAGTACTTTCATTGTTTGCCAAAAAAATCTCTACTATTTTTCCTGTTTTATTTTCTTTTCTTTTTTTTTTTAATTGTAATATGTACTTGATTTTGCAACTTACAATGTTAATTACTTGAGGTTGCTTTCACTATTTCCTTTTTAAGTTAATTTGTTCTTTTATCTATTTTGAAAGTTTTGGTGTTGTGCTTTTGAAAAAACAACAATATAATAATTGTTTTAGAAAAAATAATGTTGTAGAGTGTGGTTCGTCCTTTTGTTACTCACCCAGTACATCATCTCAGTCACAATAATAACACAGCGTTAAAGGAACCTCAAAGATGAAACAAAATAATTCCCTAAAAAAAAAAAAGTGAAACGAGAAATATATATTGTCACATTCTTCAATCCAAGTGTTTTCCAAAATCACCTGCAGGTTTTGTATGGTAAAGCAAGTTATCCGATCTTTAGATTTTTTTTTTTTTTTTTTGAAAAATGTATAATTTTAAGTACTCTTCGCCTTTAAGAATATTATATATCAGGTAAGAATACTTGGAAAAACTTACCCTGTATTTTATTCAAAGCATTTTTTTTTTAACAAATTACATAATACTTCTCCGTTTTGACATGGTCTTTATACATACATGCATTCACACGCACATATACATGTATAATTATTTTGTGGTATACCTTATGTGATATATAGAAGTAAAAAACATTATATAAATATCTAACGTCAAGTGAAGTTCAATTATTGTCATGTTACTTTGGATGGACAATAAATTATTAGATATTTTTTAAATTTGAAAAAGAAAAATAGATAAAAGAAATAATTTAAAATATATATATATACACACACACAAAATAAAATGAAAAAATAAGGAAAAATTATTAAAAATCACACAGATTTAAGAAAACAAAAATTACCTCTAGCAACCCGCTTGCCTAGCAACTAAAGATTCTTTTTCGCCAAAAACCACTAGCTTAGTTTATAGCAAGGCCCACCCTTGTGCTTCGCCTCCGCAAAGGTCACTAGGTTTAGGCGCCTCCGCAAAGGTCACTAGGTTTAGGCAAGAACCACCTATGGGTGGGTCTCGTGCAAGACCTTCGAGCTTTATCACCACAAATATATTTTAAAATTCAAGGCAACACACTTATGGGTAAGTCTCGAGCAGAGCCCCTAGGCCTCAACACTATGACAATCATTGTGGCGGCCGTTTATGGTATGAAGTGAGACCCACTTGAATGTGAGTCGAATTCCATGTTATCAAAGGGCCAAAGGGGCAACCTCTGCAAATCTAGAGTTGGGATGACAATTTTACCCGCAAATCCAATTTTATATCTATCCAATTTTGTATCTTGGGACTCATCTTGAATGATCTGGATTAAATCAATCTAAATGAGTTTACATTGTTAACAAGTAAAATTTTTAAGCTGTCATTGTTTATGGGGCAAGGAAAGGCTTAGGGGTCCTCGACTCTATTATTATTTACTATCTTGTTGAATCATATTTTAGTTTTAGATTAAAGTGTATGCATAATATTCTATAATAAATAAAAGGTTAAGGTTATAATAAATAGTGTATGCATAAGGACTTGGGTTCAAGTTCTTGTGAACGCAGCTACTGGTGTTGGAAAACTCTTGTCGCCTTCGGGTCTCTCCACTGGTCAACTTTGGATTAGTTGAGCTAAACCACCCAAACATTGAAGGGCCTTAAAGGGTTCGTGCTGTTCGTGGTGGGCCTAAATACCGGGGGGTTTTACAAAAAAAAAAAAAAAAGAGAGAGGTTATAAATGATGTCATGTTGTTATGTTTTATATCAAAAATTTTTAAAACTATTATTTTCTATTATTTTAACACAAAGTTTTAGATGTGTTTTTTTTTTTTTAATTTTATTTTTGCATATTGAAGATAAACAACTGACTAAATGATACACCGTGGTGCTCATCCTTTGATGAGGAAAACTTTGCCTCAGCTACGTCAACTTAAACGGGTTAAAAGGGTAGAGATGCAAAATGTGTTATCTTTGTAGAGCGGATTGGCAAGAAGGCTATCCAACCCTAAACCTGCTCTACTATCATATCCAGTTTGAGGTGAGATCCTTAGGCCATACCACTCATTCTGGTAACCCTCCTCGAGCATGCGAGGTGAGTCTATTAGAAGAAGGAAATATTTTTTGCTATGCGAGTCTATTAGAAGAAGGAAAAAAAATTTCGTTTGTCCTAAAACTCATTTTTGTTTTCTTTTCTTTTTTGATTTTTAGAGAAATTATTGAAAACACTAAGTTTTTTCCTATGCCTTTCGATTGCTTAAATTTGACTATTTTTAACTATAAAATATGATTTTTACGTGATTTGCAAAATTAAAGTTATGCTTTGTAAATACGCAAGGAAAAAAAATCAAATTTCGGCAAGAAATAGATTTTTTTTGGTTATTTTGCTAAAAATTCTATTTTCTAACCATCAAAACAATTGTTAATGTTCTATATCTTAAAAATTGAAGAGATTAAAATCGAGTAAAAATTATCAATTACAATCACATTGGTGTTATTTGTTTTAGTCAAAGGATGTTTTGTAGTTTTGGTAAAACTTAAGGGATATTAGTATAAAAATCCCATACTACACACATAATAGTTAATGATATAAATGTCTAAATATTAGTTTTATTTAAAAAAAGGTCTACAAATTCATTTTATTATAAACTGTCTAAAATCATATGCCTAATAACACTATTATCCCTAAATTTTAATCCTGTAAATTTTATTTACCAATTTTATGATAATCATACAAGTTTAGAAATTAAAAAGATTGACAACGATTATGTATAATTGCAAATATATTTATTTTTTAAGGAGTACACAATTATATTCATTATCATAAAAATTGTAACTTTATGATTATGATGATCATCTAAATTAACAAATTGAATAACAAAAGTCAATAACAATCAACAAAGGGGAGTATAAATATTGCAATGTAATGGAGAGTGTTTAGAAATAAAGTTAGAACTTAAATATTATAACATGTGAGAGCTATACAATGTAGCAAGCTTTTGCTTTTTACAGTAGTATATGAGAGTTTTACACTATAGTAAGTTAGAACTTAAAATTGCAACTAACTTGTCAAACTAAACTATGATAATCAAGTAAAATTTAAAATTTAAAATGGTCGCATGTCTATATATAATATGTGACTTTGATCATTACAGTAAATATTGCAAATTTAGGATAATAAAACAAGATTATATATTTGAAAAGGTCGGATTTTTGTGTGCCAAATTATTATATACAATATGCAACTATAATCATTATCATAAAGCTAAAACTTTATAATGATCAATGTCAAAACAAACAAACACAAAAAATACAAAATAAATAACACAATAATTTTTTTGAAGGAAAAAAATGTCATGTTAAGAGAAAGTAGATATTTTTTAAAAGAAAATATTTGGATTCTTAAATTAATTTCATGATAAAACTTTATAATAATGATCAATATCAAAACACACAAACCAAAAAAAAAAAAAAAAGCAAAACAGATACCACAGATAAATATTGTTTTTGAAGGATAAAAATGTCATGTTATAAGAAAGTAGATCTCTTTAAAGAACCTCTTTGGATTCTTAAACTAGTGGACTTTTTATAGAAATTCTTATGTATATATATCTGTATTATTTTTAATAATAATGATCATTAAAAAATATTTGGATTCTTAAATTAATGGGCATTTTATATTATCTCTTATAAAGTAAAAAATAACCGTAGTATCATTCAAATTCTAGACCTTAACAATAATAATACACGTGTATTACTATGACAGTATTTTTTTTTTTTATGAAACCCTAATATCGTTTTTGTTAGAATTTAATAAGCAAACTTGTATTCCCTGTTTGAGAAACTCCAAAGAACACCCCTTGATTTTTAGTTAAATCCAACATTTGCCTCTGTGTTTTTGATAACCTAATAAGCATCCCACATGTTTTCAAATTATCAAAAAATTATCCCCTATGTTTTTTAAAAAAGTAAAAAAAAAAAAAACCCTTTGACTAGTTAAAATTTTTGAAATACCAAAACAACCTCAATAATTACTATTTAATTTTTATTTTACTCATAAATTATTTAGATTTTTGGGGAAAAATAAATTCAAAAGTAAATAAAATCAAGAAAAAATGAACTAGCGTGTTTGGACGACTACGGCAAAAGATCTAACGTAGAGCATAGCCAGTCCAACAAATTTAAATTCGATCACTTATGTAGACAACATAAGGGCGCAGATTTTATGTAAGGTTAAATTAATATGATATGTTAAGTTTTGAACTTTTTAATAAAGTATAGTTTATTTTATTGAATTGGTTTTACATTTTCTCACTAAATTTGAGTTGTTAATTTTGAATATTTAAAATAACGTTTTATTGATTGTGAAGGACATTTATATCATTTTCAACCACTTTAACCAATCAAAAGGGTAATATTTTACTCCTCTTGAGAGATGTAGAGCATATTTTTAAAATATATAATTTAAAAATAGGTGGTATATTGTTTGAATTATTAAAAACATAGGATTAAACATGAGCAGGGAATAATTTTTTGGATTTTCTTCCCAGTTCTCCGAGCATGTGTAGTTTATTTCATCTAGGCCATAAAATCTAGGTTTCAAATGCAACATTAGCCTAGATCAAAACATATAATCCACATGGCGATGAAGCGGCAACAACTATTGCAATTGAACATAATCTGACTTTGACAATATGTTCTACTTTTGGCTGCGGTCTTCATTCTGGAGAAAGCCATCCAAAAAATGAATAAATAAATAAATAAAATAAAGAGGCAAGAAATTGGATTTAATTTTGAAGGGAAACTAGTGTTCTTTGTCTTTTTTTTTTTTTTTTTGTTTAGAAAAAAGAAAGAGAGAGAAAGAGAGAAAAGTTATATATGAAAAGGAATCAAGTTGGAAAGTTGGTTTTCTTCTGTAATGCTAGTAGGACAAGAATGGCTTCCTTGAAAAGTGTCGTGAGGTAGGCCAGCAACCATCTCTTACATAAATTTTCATTAGTTTCTATGATACTCGTTTTGATTTAATTTTAAAGCCTTTTATGTTGATGCTGCCTGTGTCCCTAAAAGTCAAATCGCAGTAAATTATTTAAAATAGAAACATATAAACTTTGTGGATTTGCGGAAAGATTAATGAAGATCTTAATTTTATACAACAACTCGCCAAAGAATTTTTCTTATATATAATATAGCATTAGGGGACGTGGCCGGGCACGTCTCTTTTTTGGCATAAGATCTTTTTTTAAGATTTCATTTAAAGTTATTATGTATGGTTAAGGATATTTTAATATTAGTAATTATTTTTTCCCACATTTTGTAGCTGTTTCAAGTATGTATATTTTTTAATGACATGATTACAATTAGAAGAACTAAGGGATATTTAACAAACTGTGACGGAATGTAAGAAAAAAAGTTAACAAGATTGGACAGAAAAATAAAATAATAGAAATAAGTATCATTTATTCTCTTTCTAGTGTTTACTTACTTATTTGATAGTGTAATAGGAAATAATCTTATTCACTTTCTAGTGTTTACTTATTTAGGGATAACGATCTTATTCAATATAATTACTAAAATATTCTTTTTATGTGACTAATAGCTATTACATAGCAACATTTGAATTTGCATATATAAGTAAATATGATATTCATTTCCTTTGATAGAAAATCAATACTAAAGAGTATGAGAGGATTGGTATTCTCTTTTTTTATTCCCTATATTGTATGGGGCCTACAAAAATCTCATTACTAATTTTGTAAGTAAACACATATTTTAAAAAGAGAAAAAATCACTTCTTACTTTCTATTTCCCTTTGATACAAAATAAACATGCCCTAATTGTAGTAACAGTAATCTATAGATGGAGTTACTTTTTTTTTATGTTTTTTAAGGAAAATTTCTTTTAATGAAGATGAAGTTTTTATGAACTCATATTTTTGTGTACTTTTTTTAGCCAAATTTTATTTTTTCAAGTAAATATACAGCGGTTTTTTTCCTCTTTCGTATGTTTTATACTATGGCTAGCACCTATAAATATTGTTTAAAATAGTCTCGTTAATTTTGTATGATTTAAAAATAATAGTTACATATCAGATATAAAAATAGTGTGAAAGACTAAAAAGACAAAATGAACTTAATTAGCACCTATTGTATTTAGTGGCCTCTACATTTGTATAAACAATATACAAAAAAGTTTGTTATATAAATTAAAAAAAGCAAGTAGAAACATGTTGAAGTAGTAAAAGCTTTATAATAGAGAGCAAGAAAGTTTGTGGAAATAAGTTGAAATAAAGTGTGAGGTGTTAGAGAGTACATGGTTTATTTGGAAAAATTTTGACTATAGCATTTAAAATAAGGGTGATTTATATTAATGTCAAATTATAGAACCTTAAATCTAAACTATCCAAAAACTATTTTAATTACAAAAAGGTCAGCTGTTTTATATGCAAAGACCATTATAACCTTGAATTGTAATAAGAAATAATTAACCTTTATATAACGGACAATTATATATGATTATACTTTTTTTTTCATCATAATGAAATAAGATTATAATTTCTTTCATTATCATATTGAAATAAGTTTATAACTGTGTTCATTATGATAATAAAATAAGGTTATAAATTTATTCATTCATAATCATAAAAATTTATAACTTTATAATTATGATTGTCTTTCTTATTAATGTTAAACACCGAAATATATATATATATATATGTGTGTGTGTGTGTGTGTGATGGTCAATGATCAGAGCAAAATGATTGCATCTTTATGATAATGAACTAAAACTAAATTATATCCATTATCATAAAGATTTGTAACTTTATAATTATATATGACAACCTTCATTATTACTAAAGTAGAATAGCAATATATGTATAATTATAATTTCTTTCATTTTTACAATGAAATGAGTTTATAATTGTGTTCATTATAATAATGAAATAAGATTATAAATTCATTTATTCATTATCATGAAGATTTGTAACTTTATAATTATAATTGTTTTTATTATTAACGTTGAACACTGATATATATATATATATATATATACATACGATGATCAATGACCAGAGCATAATGATTGTATCTTTATGGTAATAAACTAGAACTATAATTATATTCATTATCATAAAGATAATTTGTAACTTTAAAGTATGATTGTCTTTATTATTAATGTTGGACAATATATATATCTACACACGTATGTCAATAAGCAAGAGCATAATGATTGCAATCTTTATGTTAATAAGATAGGATTATAAATTCATTCATTATCATAACTAAATAAGATTATAACCTCATTCATTTATGACCATAATAAGATATGATTATAAATTCTTTAATAATTATCAACGACTATGAAAAATTAAATATAAATACATACGTTTATACATATATACATATATATATAGATTAAAACTTTATGATTAACGAATAGGAGCATAACAATTGTAGATTTATAATAATGAAAAAAATGATAATTATATTAATTATCATAAAAAATTGTGTTTATCAGCATAATGACAACCTTCATTATTGCTAAAGTAGGATACTAAAATATATACATATATATAAGATTATAAATTCTTTCATTATTGTAAGGAAATAAGTTTATAATTGTGTTCATTTTGACAATAAAATAAGATTATAAATTCATTATCATAAAAATTTGTAACTTTATAACTATGATTGTTTTCATTATTAATATTGAATACTGAAATATATATATATATATATATATATATATGATAATCAATGATAAGAGCAGAATGACTGCATCTTTATGATAATAGACCAAAACTATAGTTATATTCATCATCATAAAAATTTGTAACTTTAAATTATGTTTGTCTTCATTATTAATGGTGGACAGTATATATATATATATATATATATATAGACACATATATGATCAACAAACAAAATTATAATGGTTGCACCTTTATATTAATGAAACAGGATATAAATTCATCTATTATCATAATGAAATATCATATTATAAATTATTTAATAATTATAAATTACTTTGAAAATAAAATATAAATACATTCATACATATATATAAAGATAGAAACTTCGTGATCAATTAATAGGATTATAATGATTGTAGATTTATGATAATGAAAAAATTATATATATTAATTATCATAAAAATTTGTGTTTATGATAATGAAATAGGATTGTATTTTTATTCATTATCATAAATATTTATAACTTTATAATTATAATAAAAATTACAATAAACTTAATTATATAAGAAATATGTTCAACATATGCAAAAAGGGCATTACAGACATCACAAGTCAAGAATTTTTTAAAAGTAGACTTATTTGTGATATTGTGAAAAATCATTTTTAGACTCGAGATTCTCAAAGTGGACACTTTGTGTAGTTACTTTTTAAAATAAATAAAGGATTGGTAAATATGAACCATTGGATTTTTTGTTGAAGGACAAAATCCACCTAATAATATCCTCCTTTCTATATAAAGTAGAATAGGCACGTGTTTCTTGGTTGTTATATTTTTCACTCAAAACAACAAATTTATACTTAAAAACTTACTTATCAGAAATTTTTTTATCAACCATTTCCTGAGAATATAAAATTTGGATCAAAATTATAATGAGAATGTAGATGAAATTATAAAATTTAGATTAGAAGATTTAATTATAATAAATAGTTAAATATATGCACAAATTTCTTATTTTGGTTACTTGTTTTTCTATGATCTCTAAGGCAAAATATTCAAAAAAAATATTTTTTTTTGAATGAAGATGAGAAGTTTTTTCTCTCATGAACTTTTATTACGATTATCAACCATCTATAACTTAACAAGAAGGTATATTTACTTTGAAAAATTAATAATAAATTTTTTGTGTATAAAATGGATTATTTTTCCCTTGGATGAAACTTTCTTGATGATAAATAAGCTGAAGAAAATAATTGATTGTCATTTCTTATTATACATAATTGATAGATTATATAAAATGATAATTGAAGAATTGAACTACAGAAAGAGTACTCTCTCTAATAAACAAACAAGATTGAAGTGTGAGGTGTGAGAAAATAAGTAAGCCATATGAATAAATCTTGATCATGCATTTAAAGTAAAAAAAAAAAAAAAAGAATTGAGTGACGTGGACCCTTGGATTATTTGGTTGAAGAACAAAACCATACAAACTTATTTTCCTTTATCTATCTATATATATATATATATATATATATATATATCCTAGTTTGAGAGAGACACGTCCCTTAGAGTTAAAAAAAAATTCATTTTTTTTTTATTTTGGAAGAAGTTGATACAAAGCTATTTGATATGATCCACGTAGAAATTAAAAAAATATAATCTTTATAAAGGAACCTATTATGAATATACCAAAATAATATAATAAATTTGTGAATAAGTTTTAAATTAAAAAAAATTAAAACTTAACTTCTTAATGTAGTGAAAACACATCTCTACTATATTTTGTCAATATACTTAGATTGTCACACTTTAGTATATATATACTAATTGTTTGTTATTGAAATTAATAAATTTTAGTGAGCAACTAAATTTTGGAAAGAAAAGGAAGTGAAATGAGTGGAAAGAAAGTGGGAGAATATATATATATATATATATATATATATTATATACACACGAAATGAAAATGAAAGTGTTAAATTAAACTTAAAGAGTAGTGGAGAAAACAAAAATATGATGGTGCTAACTAAAATTTCTGCATAAAAATGTGATTTGCAAAAGAAAAGTAAAAGAAAAATGAAAAGAACAATGAGTGGAGATTGCACTAAAAATGTATAATCATTAACAAAGAATTTTAAAAGAGAAAAAAATAATTAATACAAATTGATATATGAGGTGTTAGAGGATAAAAAAAAGACCATGTGTGCTAAACTTGGACCATTGGATATAAATTAAATGAAAAGAGAATAAACTTGAATCATTGGATTGTTTCAATGAAAGGTTGAAGAACAAAAATCATTCCCTCTTCTAGATATAGCTAATAGATTAATAAATATTATAGATATAGTTATATTTTAATTTTTTTACTACAACGTAAGATTAAAGTGATAAACACAATGAAAGGATATGTAATTCTTATGAAAGGCAAAGGAGATGGTGCAAATCTGCATAATATTGTTAGACCATTCTTTTATTATACCATGCTAAAAATTATAATTCTTTTTTAAAAGTTCTATGACAGGAAAATAACGAGCTTTGTGGGAATCAAGATTTTCTGTCTTATTTTTCTATTCATTTACTTGTCCTCTAGTTAAATTTTGACATATAAATAAATTGTTTAATTATTTTTAATATTCATATCATATTTCTATGTTTAAGTTAATGAGTTTAAATAATGTATTAAATAAATAACAGAGATGGTAGTCAAAGGGATAAGAATATAGGACATCATATATGAACTCCTTTTCTGGTAGGGCATATTTGTTCATAATTCATTTTCACTCATTGTCTTCCCTATCATGGACTCTTTTTCTTCTAATTATATTATTTTTCAAAAAATGAGTTGTCACTTTTAAATTATTTTAAAGTTAAAAGTTTATTTTTACAAGTACTAGTGTTAAATAATTACGAGAAAAAGTAGATTTGACATTTAAATAACATTATTTATTGAAAAAAAAGGCAAAATATTATTTTTCACATTTTTTAGTGTTATATCTATTCTTTGCATTAAAATTGGTTTAATCTATGGGGATAAGATAGTCTAGAGACCAAAATATCAAAAATACTTATGGTTATAAATTAATATTACATTTACAACGTGAACATATAACTGAGAGTCAGTTGAGCAAACTATTCATATGATTGGCTTGGACGGGAAAAATGAAAATCCAATTTGAATTGGAGTTGGTTTGGTTTAATGTTTTACTTGAAAAATCCAAACGATATTTGTGTGTGTGTCTATATATATATATATAAATATTTGTGTGTATATATATATATATATACGTTTAAACGATTTTTGGCACATTTGTCTTCTATTTTTTTTTGCAACATGGTCTTTAAACTATTTTTTGTGACAATTGAGTCTCTAAATTTAAAAAGTATGACAATCAAGTCCTAATCATAAATTTGTGCTAAAATTGGGATAGATTTAATCACGCGAGACGCTTGTGTATATGTGACCTATTCAGAAGCCTTATACGTCTCATCTGCTTATAATAAAAGTTAAAATTTTTAATTTTATAGGGAAAAAAAGAAAAAACAAAAGAAATTATATAATTGTTAATTTTTTTAACAATTTTGTTGGCTCATATGTTTGTTTTAATCATCATAATGGTTAAAAATTCGTCTATTTCGTTCTAAATAGGTCATGTGGTCTCACATGATCACTCTTCATCTTAATATTTATGATTAGTTATTTAATTGTTATACACCTAAGTTTAAAAACTCAATTGTTATAAAAAAAAAAAATTTAAGAACCACATTGTAGAAAAACACAAAATTTTAGAGGGCAAATATGTCAAAACGCCATTTTTAAATGCATTTCATTTTGTCAACTTAAATATATATATATCAAAACAATATGTATAGGTAAACAAGATTTCCGTCATTGTACAGGTTTTGACCTTTTTGGTCTTTCTCTATTGTTTTGACCTTTTTTGGTCTTTCTATAAATTTTTTAATTATTATTTGCTGGTTACCTTCCTTTTATATATATATATATATATATATATGTAATAGTCATTTGTCACCATGCAAATAATAAGGTCAAGGACGGAATGACTGCCGCATTTGTAATGGCAGTCTCGTAGATATGGATATTTTGGAAAGGCATATTTGTAATTTAAGAAAGAGTTGACGGGAGTTGCCGTTAATAAGAGGGATCTTTAAATGCTTGAGCTATGTTGCTGTGTGGTCCCTACACTCCTGGACTCTTTTCCTTTTTTTTGTGCATAACGGCACCGCTGGCCATTTTAGAGCTTACAACCTGTATTTCTAATATGCATTTATATTTTCAAAAGGGGAGGTTTGTCGTTGGTTGTTAACTGTTATGGTTGGAATTTCATGCGGTTTTTGGTTTTATTTACACGTGTACGAACTTGACAAATTTCTTTTTTTTTTTCTGTCTCCTACTTTTTCTTTATATAACAACAACAATAAATAATAATAATAATAATTATTATTACAAGTACACATATGAAATAATCTAGTCCACTCAGTTAAACCATACTTCAAAGGTTGGGGAAAAATACCTGAATTTAAATGCGTGAAATTTCACGTTGTATTGAAAAAAAATTAAAATTAAAATTAAAATGATCCACTCGGTGTCAAGAGGCTGGAAGTTTTTGATCGATCTAATAAAATTACACCCATTAGCCTACAAAGAATCTTTAACTAATTTGTGCAAAACTTAGGATGTCGGAGAAAATGAGTTTAAATAGTACTGTGGCATTATATTATAGCGTGTTTTTATTTTATATTGAAACATATAAGGGTTTTATATCGTCGACGGTTTAAATTCATAATTTTCAACTGTTTTTGTTAAACAACATTTCCTGGATTTGGAATCTCCACACCAAGGAAGTCGATTTTACAAGATATATAAAAGCAGCATATGCTTACAAGTTATGATCATCCTATCATGATTTTGTTTTAGCATATTTTGGGGCCAATGTCATTGGGACTATAGATAGTGTAACGTTATTGAAGTCATTTAGCATTATTAGTTCTTTATTTGTTTAGTTATTTATTTGACATTGTAGAGAGAATTGAACCAAATAACTATCTTCTTACTTTGAGTATAGTTTTGACATTATGATCTCTTTTTTTAAAAATAAAAGAAGCTAATTAACTTCCCTAAAACAAGTAACAGCAGCATTCCGTGTGTATTTATCATGCCCTTCATAATTTATGATGAGTATGATATATACACGCAAGCGAAATTTGATAAGATGTTTGAAAAACTTGGTTTAAACTAATAGTTTGAATTCAAACATTATAAAACTCTCATATGTTATAGTATGAAACAAAATTGAGTTATAATATAAAACTTCCACATATAACAACATTTTGAACCAAAACGATTTAAATTATTGGTTTAAACTAAAATTTGATTGTATAAGCATTAATTGCTAATGTGATCAAATATGAAAATATAGGCATTAGTAGGAATATTGGTACATCAATTCTACAGAAATTTCTAAAAAAATATCGATATCGGTAAAAATTTTAACAAAAATAATAAAAATTATATATTAAATATATCTCTAATTCTTTAAGATATAATATATATTAAAAAGAAACATAAATAAGCTTGATTTTCATAATAAATTCTATACATATAAGATTTGTTAAGATCAAAAGGAAGTTCTTTGAGACTCAAACATAGTTAAGATTTCATCTTGATTTGAAGAATATTAATGCCATGATATATTATTTGAGTATTGCTGAATATAATTATAAATATACCACATGTAGATTTGTTGACTAGCTCCTTTATACTGTATTTTTATGAACAAAAAATCGTGAATTCTCCCAATTGTTTACTTAAGATGGTGATGGTATGTTTGGATGAGGGTAATTAAAAATTCTATAACCATCATAGTTTCCAAAGTTTTGATTGTAAGGATAATAAGCACGAGGAGCCTCCTTGGAGGAATTATTATAATTGGATCCTAAATTTATTAATCGTAAACATGTATAAGAGAAACACTTATTAATTGAATGAATAAAATACTGATATATTATTTAAAAGGAAAAATCCATTATATTTCATTAAAAAATCTATTAAATTTTGTAATTCCCTTTATTATCAAAATTTGGTCCAAGTTTAATCGACATGTGCCAAAATTTTGTATAAAATATATTATAAATTTTTTGATATGGACTTTTTAATTGATATTTACCAATATTTTTTTGATATTTTGCCTAAATCAATATTACATTACAAAAATATTTTAGTACCTAGAAAAAACCAAAATTTCCAATGAAGTTTATGATATTTAGTCCATATTTATGTGACACCCATTATTTTCCTAACGGGTATTATGGTAATTAAATTAATTATTAGCGTGTCAATTAAAAATTTGTTTCATTTAAAATTTATTTCACAATATTTATTTCTACTTATTTTTAAAATTTTTTAAAATTTCTTGTACTTATTTAGTATATTTACTAAAATGCTATGGTAGACCATCTTTTATTGTCTTTCTTGTGTAATAGTTAAAAAGAAAATAAATAAACAAATAAAGAGAAGATAAGACTTGAATCAAACAAGTCACATACCTTAGTTCCCCACAAATGCCTTATCCCCTTTCTTTTCTTTCTGTTTTCTAAGTCTCCCAATAAGACTATTCACTTATATGCCAAAAGCCACTAACTCTTAAAACATATTGGACAACTTATTTTCCTTCACATTTCACATCACTCACTCTTTCTCTCCCTCTTTCTATTTTGTCTCTCTTCTTCACCTTCTCAATTTGATCAAAAAGTTCCATCTCAACTTAGAATCTCTTTTCTTAAGCAAAGAGTCAAGCCTAATAACAATTTCTCAAGAAAACAAGGTAGAGTTTCTAACCAAAAATCTAAATTCTTCTCTGCCTTCCCTTTATTCCAAGTCATAATGTTTAGCTTATGTAATTGTTTATTTCGTGATCTGGGCTTGTGCTTTTATATACATGCAAGTTGAATTGTGTTTGTTTTGAGTTTGAACAATTTCTTATTTAGATAATGTTTTTGTAAAGTTCTGTAAAAGTCGATGTTTGAGAATTTTAAAACATGTTTTACGCATAAAAATTTAGGGAAATAGATTTATGTGTTTTATTGGTATCATCTATGGTTTCTATGTATTTTTCATGCTTTGGGATTTGTTAAAATGGGTCAGACTAAGCTTTGAAGCTCAAAATCTTAAAAAACAAAAAACTAAAGTTTTCTAGATTTTGCCTCGAACAGCAGGCCGAGCTTAATCGACAAGCTGATCGAATAATCCAAATTCATATGTTTTCATCATTTTGTGTTTCAAAATATTCCAAGGATTTCATATAAATGATTATGGCACACTAATAAGAATAGATGATAAATTGGTATGATTAGGAATTAGGAATTTTAGTTAAAGTATGGTTATTTTATACGTCGTAAGATGATAGAGTACTTAGAGCTTACGTGGTGAACTTGTTATTGTGAGCTGGGAGTTACCAATAGGGTAATTTGCGAAGAGGTAGGGATTCTATTACTCATCTTTTGTGAGGTTTTTATGGAATTAAATTGTTTTACCACAAGATATATATATCTATGTTGAACTACTATTATATAAGTATCACATATGAAACTATGACATGAACTCGTCCTGTATTGTTCAGCGATGAACATAATGAATTAACACATGTTGTTATAAATTGAGAAGTATGGTTAGGAAAACTGATTCTATAAATAATGATTGAATATAGGGCAGTAGTTATGTCCTTGTGTATAAATACCCTAAAAGATAAAATAGGGGAGAGGTGATGACTCTCCCTTGTTGAAAGTCTCAAAACACATTGTACAGGAATCGATTTGGTGAGGACTCGGGGCTTGATGTCTCCTCACCGGAATAGCCTTGGAATGTTTGGAGGGTGATCAAGCGCGCCTATTTGGGTTTCGTTGAGTCGAGTGATATGATATTCTATTTCATGGTGGATACAGATGAGCATAATTAATCCTAAATTAATATGTATATATATATGTATGGAACTTGGTAAGAATGATCACAAAATATCCACCGAAATTGAACATCACAAAATTGATGAATAATGATGAGAACTAACTAACCATGATGTTTTAATGTGGTAAGGATAAAAACCTAATAGTGAGTAATAGTTTTTCCTACTGAGTATATTATCGCTTATTCCCTCATATTTTTATCTTTTCAGGACTCACAATGTATGAGGTGATGACAAGATACATAGTTGAAGAAGCTATGTAGCTGTGTTACGATGGAATTGTATCATTTGTTGAGAATGTTCTTCATGAAAATTTAAGCATCGATTGTTACTTTCTGTAACTGTATTAAGATATGTGGAGGGTTGAAAGAATGATGAGGACAGTTTTATATTATTAAATTTAAGGTGCTACATTAAACTATAGTTTAATTGTTGTTTATATTTTTATTTTTGATTTGAGAGTTTTTATGTAAGTTCTGGGCAATTATATTTTTAAAGTTTTACTTTTATTTCTGATTTTTATTTTATTTATTAAAAATTGTTAACCCCATTTAAGGGCATTACAATTTACATCTTTACATGTGATATATTTGGCTATCCTTATTTCTACATAACTATCATATATTTATTAAATTGTAATTTTGATCATAACTGTATCATATTCAACTTATCGACATATAAGTAACGTGTTTTTTGGTTGTTTACCTGGCAAATTATTCACCTAATAGGAGAAGTGGGGCAGAAAAAACAGACGAGCAAAGTGCAGAAACGTCAACAATGCGGTACGCAAAAGGAGTAATGGAATTGCCTTCTTTTCTCAAAAGCAGTGAGACTGAGAAAGACGAACGACAGGTGGAGAATTGGAGAACATGGTTCCCATTGATACACAAGTAGTGCTTCTATGGGGGCTGTGAGTTTTGAGAAACCTTGGGACTAAAATCAACCTTCATGACCATTTCAAAACCAAAAATAAAATAAATAGAATAAAATCAACCTTCATGAGTTTTTCGCTTCTCTTATTGAACTTTCTTGCCAGAATTTGCAGGCATCTTCAGAACTTTTTTTTTACCCTTAATTATCAGCCATGTGTTGCTTATGGGTTTTTTCGGGTGTCATACTAAAAAATTCTCCACTTCTTAATTTCCTTATAACGTTCTAAAAAATAAAGGTGGCATCGTATGAAAGGAAGATGTGCTTGTTAATCTAAGGTTAGTTTGCTTGATCGGAGGAATAGAGAGTAGAAAAGATGCAGAGACTTGGAAGAAAGAGAAGTGTGAAAACTTAAAAGAATTATTGTTATAGTTGCTGTTGTTTAGTAACAGAGAGGGCGAATTGAGAAATGATTAATACTTGTTCGTTTAATGTAACATCGTTCATTTAGGTATTAATTAATAATTCTTTTAGAGGTTGATATACTCTTTTTAATTTGAATATGGCGGATTTTTTGAATTCTTGATAAGCTTTAAAAGAGTCACTCTTTAGTCTCTACCCCTCCCCTTCCTTCTATCCTCTCCTTTGCACAAAATACAAATCTTAGAATTGTGAAGTACTTAAGTTGGTTTAGTCGAAAATAAAAAAAGAACTCCTTTTTAGTATCCTTGTAACTTCTAAAATAACTACTAGTTAAGTGTTACGTGCTATGCATATGGAGAACAATTTTGTAGATTCTACCTACATGTTAAAATTTTGAGTATTAATTTGCACTTTTTTCTCATACCATTTCACATATAAAAAATATTTAGATAGGATATATTTGAGAAAAATTACATTTATAAGAACAAATTAAAAAAAAAGATTTTTATGAGAAAATAATAATTGAAAGAGTTAGCGTG
>CAMOHE010051750.1:13190-30206 GCA_946598075.1 Artocarpus hirsutus | reverse complement strand
ATTTAATTTTAAATTTGTAAGAATTTTATAATTAAATAATTATTCAAAAAAGACGGATCTAGAAGATAGATGATAACATTCCATAAGTATGTCTTCAGTCTCTAATTTTATGTTGTTGAATTGTTGAAAATAGGATTGAAAAACTACATAAAAATTGTATTTTTCTAGAAACAGTGATATTTGCATGGTCGGTAGGCTAAACCCTCAAAGTCGGCAGACCGATGGTTGTAGCTCTGCAAGCCGAACCTCTAGGATCAGCCGGTCATCCACAAGGCAGAATTCTTATAGTTTTGGTGGCAAGCTAAACTTTCATGTTCAATAAGCCAATCTGTTATGACCGGCAGGCTGAACTATGAAGTTCGATAGGCCAAAGGGTCATGGCCGATAGGCTAATTGTATAAATTGGTATGTCGATAGAGAGCTATAATTTTTTTCAAAAAAGGTGTGATTTTTTGATGTAGTTTTGATTTTATTTTTAAGACAATTTTAAGAAACATTAAATTTGGATATGATCAGAAATATGGAGTATTTGATCTATGCGGGATCGAATACTTGAAGATAGATAATAGATGAAGAAGGATAAAATTTGAAGATTCAAGGATGAAAAATCAATAATATGTTTTGATTAATCTATTGTGATCTTTATTTTCTATTCTCTAAGGTGGGACCATAATATCATGGCTATTTATTATTATTTTACTTGTAGCTTTGCATGATTGATTTGCTTGTTCGTATTATAATATGATTTGCCATGTCCCTTGATAGCATGTCATATAAAATAGGGAGTGCCGCTCATTAAAAATTGTTCATGCATGTTTCTTAAAGTAAAACCTTGATTTCAAAAGATTGAGTAGAAAAAGGTTTTCGAAGAGAGGACCGACGGCCTTTATCATTGGTCTATAGGTAGTATATGGTGGTTCCAACCCCTAGGAAGGGAGTCCATCATGTATCAAGTTAGATCTCCAAGAGGAAAAGGTATTTTAGCATGATTTATCATTGCACACCCCTAAGTGGTGTTTATAAATCATGGATAATATTGAAACGATGGTTATACACTCATGTTAATTTTATTATTAGCCTAATTAATGGCCAAAGAAACGATTATTAATATATGCTGGATCAGACGGGTCCTAGATGGCATATATTAATCAAGAGGGGATCTAAGTTCCTAATTCAATTTGACAAGTCTCCCCGAGGTGGCTTGTTGAATTCTAAGTTAGGAATTATTGTTGTAAGGTTGTGATATTTTTAAGGTTTTGACACATAAACACATTATATGTTTTACATGATTGTATTGTCATACTAAATTATTATTGTATGTTTGCTTATGTTTGGTATATAATTCTTTATTATAGATTAAAAATATCTAAAAACACTTTATCTTTGATACTTGACAAAAACTAATTAACCGGTGAGAATTTTAATGATTGGAAACAGAACCTAAACATTGTCTTATCCTTTGAGAAACTAAAATTTGTGCTAACAACTCCATGTCCTTTCGAGCCTATAGGAGATTCTTCTAATGAGCAAATCCAAGCGTATGATCATTGGAAAGATACTAACGATCAGGCCTGTTGTTATGTTATCGACAGCATGAATAATATGCTACAGGCTCAACATGAAGATTATGAGACTACTAAGTAGATCTTGGATAATCTTGAAGACATGTTTGGAGGCCAGGCCTTTACAAAATGGCAAGGGGCACTTCGAAAACTTCTAAACTACAAACAAAGATTGGGTTCATCTATAAAGGAGTATATGATGTTGGTCATGGGTTACCTAGTTGAGGCTCAAATCAATGGAGCTGACATTGATGCTGAAACACAGATGACTATGGTTTTTGAGAGTCTATCTAAGGAGTTTATTACATTTAAAGCTACATTTAATTTAAGTAATGCACAGGATATGACCTTGATAGAGCTGAAGAAGTAGTTACAAGAGTTTGAACTTTGATCAGGGAAACTCCTGCTGATGATGAGGCCAACTTGGCAGTTGCTTCTGGTTCCAATCCTAACCCAAGGAATGGAAAGAAGCAATAGGCCAAGAATGGGAAGTCTTCTGTTCCTGCAAATGGCAAGAATAAGAAGAAGAAAAAGAAGAACCCAAAGAACCTCAAGTGCTCTTTCTACGAGAATGTCAGGTATATTAAGAAGAATTACAAGGACATCTTTTCCCGAGGAGGTAGGTGCGATCTTCTGGTTATTGAAACTTATTGTTGAGGAATCTAGTGGCACTTGGGTCATAGATTTTGAAGCAACTAATCATGTTTGTGTTTCTCTACAAGGGTTCAAAGAAACGAGAAGTTTGTTGTATGAAGACTTCATGCTTTAGATGGGCTATGGATCCTTAGTGTTGGCTGAAACAGTGGGAGATGCCCATATTTGTTTTGATAATTATAGGAGTTTATTTTTACGAGATTGTTTTTATGCTCCTAAACTTAAAAGGAATTTGATATCTGTAGTTGTTCATCTGAAGACTCTTATGTAGTTTCTTTTAATAATAAAGTGGTAATTCGTAAAAACAAATCTTTTATCTGTGATGGATGGATGCAAAATAATCTATATATTATCAAACCTAAGATGGAGTTACTACTTAATGTTGAGGTTAATGATAATATCTCTAAAACACTTAAAACTTCTCATTCTAATAAGACTTATCTTTGGTATTTACGACTAGGTCATATTAACCTGAATAGGATTCAAATGTTGGTAAGGGATGGACTTTTAAGTCACTTAAAGGTGGAATCTATACCACAATGTGAATCTTGTTTAGAGGGTAAAATGGCCAAAAGACCATTTGGGTCTAAGGGTAATAGGGTCGAAGGGGTTCTAGGACTTACGCATAGCGATATTTGTAGACCTATGAACATCCGGGCATGAGAAGAGTATGCGTATTTTGTCACTTTTATTGATGATTACTCAAGGTATGAGTATGTGAACTTATGCACCACAAAAACAAAACTTATGACAAGTTTAGGGAGTTTTGGGTTGAAGTGGAAAAGCAATTGGGTAGACCCATAAAGGCACTTCGATCCGATCAAAGTGGAGAATACCTTTCTAATGAGTTTTTGAGAAACTTATTAAAGAATGGTATTCTATCTTATTTGACTACGCCGGGCACTCCATAACAAAATGGCGTAGCTAAGAAAATGAATAGGACTTTGTTGGACATGATCAGGTCCATGATGAGTTATTCATCATTGCCTTTATCTTTTTGGGAATATGTACTACAAACCGCATGTTATCTTTTCAATAATGTGCCTTCAAAATTGGTTCTATGGATAGGGAAAGAGACATCCTTAAACCATATTCGCATATAGGGATGTTCGGCTCATGTCTTGTTTAAGGAAGCGAATAAGTTGGAAGCATGTTTGAAAGCTTATGTATTTATAGGATATCCAAAAGGGACTAAAGGGGGTTATTTCTCTAACCCAAAGGAAAATAAAGTTATGGTTTCAACCAAAGCAACTTTCCTCACCAATGCAAGTTTCCTTGAGGAAAGTTACATGGATGACTTTAATCCTTGAAGCAAAGTGGAGCTTGAGGAGTTGGTGAGCGATTTGATCACTCTAGGAGTTCTAAATGAAACTGTTCCAATCAGTGTACAAAAACCAACCAAACCTGAACAACAACCTAAGGGGCTCCGACGTAGTGGGAGAATCGGGTGTCAACCCAAGAGGTACATGTTTAGTGCTAAGGCCTTCTTGGCTGAACTGGTTGAACATGATAGGAATCTTTATGCTTACAAAGATGCTATAATGGATGTTGATTCAAAACTCTAGACAGAGGCCATGAACACAAAAATGAAGTCTATGGGGACTAATTGGGTCTAGGAACTTGGAAATCATCCCAAAGGGGTAAAACCCATAAGGTGTGAGTGGATCTATAAGAGAAAAAGTGGAGTGGATGGAAAAGTTGAAACCTATAAGGTTAGACTAGTAGCTAAGGGATACACGCAAAAGGAAGGAATCAATTACGAGAAAACCTTTTTACTTGTAGCCATGCTTAAGCCCATTCGCATTCTTTTGTTCTTAGCTACCGCACTTGACTATGAGATTTAGCAGATGGATGTCAAGACGGCCTTTCTATATGGCTATCTTGAGAAGTCCTTTTATATGGAACAACCAGATGGGCTCAAGGCTAAGAGACAATAGAGTAAAGTATATAAGCTGTTAAAGTCAATTTATGGACTTAACCAGGCTTCCCTTCACAAAATGTGGACAAACCATGTATTTACAAACACATTGAGGATGAGAAGGTGGTTTTCTACTGCTTTATATAGATGACATTCTGCTAAATGGCAATGACGTTGGGGTATTGACCAAGCAGTTTGACATGAAAGACTTTGGTTAAGCTAATTATGTTTTCAGTATCCAGATTTTT
Organism: Artocarpus hirsutus; assembly: GCA_946598075.1. NCBI lineage: Eukaryota > Viridiplantae > Streptophyta > Magnoliopsida > Rosales > Moraceae > Artocarpus > Artocarpus hirsutus. The sequence goes on along the minus strand of CAMOHE010051750.1, from coordinate 25,824 downwards.
TGGTATAGGAATAATAAAATGATAACTTTATCCCAAGCAGGCTACATAGAAAAATTCTGAAAAGGTATGTAATACAGGATTCCAAGAAAGTTGGGCAACCATCTAGGTCTGGAATTATTCTTTCAAAAAAAGACTTGTCAAAGTCTAACGAGGAAAGAGAATACATGAAGAAGGTGCCTTATGCCTCGACAGTGAGTAGTCTCATGTATGCCATGCTTTGCACAAGACTAGATATTAGTTATGCAGTTGGGATAGTAAGTTGATTTCAGTTAAAACTAGGACTAAACCACTGGGTTACGGTCAAGCATATTCTTAAGTATTTGAGAAGGACTCGAGGGTATATGCTTATATATTTGGGTGAGGATTTAACAGCTCTAGGATACACAAACTTGGATTTCTAATTCTGTCTAGATTCAAGAAGATTAACTACTAGTTTTGTGTTTACTTTGGGTGGCGGTGCCATTGTTTGGAGAAGTGTCAAGCAAAATTACACTTTGGATTCAATGATAAAGGTAAAGTATGTGGCAATTAGTGATGCTTCAAAAGAAGTAGAGTGGCTCCACGAGTTCTTTAGGGATCTTAAGGTAGTTCTTATTATGGATAAGGCAGTATCGCTATATTGTTATAACAGTGCGGTGATAGCTAATACTAAAGAACCAAGATTCCACAAAAAGAGTAAGCATATTGATCAGACATATCATGTGATAAAGGACTTTGTAAAGGCCAGTCATGTTGCTATATGCAAAACTACATCCGAGGAAAATTTAGCTGATCCACTCACGAAAACACTAACTACGAGAGTTTTCAAGAGGCATGTGGAAGCTATAGGGATGCGGGATTTGTCATATTTATTCACTTAATGCAAATGGGAGATTGTTAGATGTGTATGTCTTAAGGAGTAAAAATGTAATATGTTTTTCGAGACATTTTTATCAATAAAGAATTTATTTATTATTCATATACCAAATTGTTGTCCTCTTTATGTTCATATTTATTGGATATATAATAAGCAAATAAAAGTTTGAGGCTGTCGGCCTAAACCTTTAGAATCAGGCATATGGTGGAAAGATTATATGGAATACATGATTCTAAATATGACGGTCTAAATTATAAGATCTGCAATCAACGGAATAAAGTTGGACACTTTATTCATGCAAAGATTATTATGTTGTTTATATCCTTAACGGGAGATAGTTTGTCTCGGCCATCAGAGGTGGACTCCGTAAATAGAAACATTGATGCATTGTCATAGGTGACGATACATTGGATCAAGACATAAAGTGTAATTGAATTGGATTAATAATTCTATCTCGGCAAATCAATTCGCTTTAGACAATCATACATGTTGTATCTTAATCTTGAGATGAATAGTAGACTCATTGTCTTGACTTATGTCTTTTGATGTACCAATTGGTGACATTTATATTTAATGATGGTACGTATACCAGTACATTGGAGACATTATTTTGATAGCATAAACTTATTATTCATAGATACAGAATCGATAGCTCCTCTTTAGGAGTAGATGATGTCTTCTTATATGCGTTATCTTGTAATTAGAAACTAGAATGCTCAACTATTTGGATACTTATGTGTAACCAAATGATATACTGTCTTTGGATGGTAAGTTTTCTGATGGTGAGATAATGGAATGTAAGAGAAAAATAATCGGGAAGATAAGATAGAATTTATCCTTAAGCCGATTATGGATATCCTATGGGGATACAACACATTTTCATATGTCATGGAGAATTAGCTACTTGGCCTTCATAATTCTATATAGTTTGAGAGTACAGCCAACTCTAAGGTTTTACTGGAGTAATGTTAGAGTTGATAATTATGAAATGTATATCTAGGATATTAGGTTTCATACCTATCAAGAGCTTGAACTATATAAGTCCATCAAGTCCCCTTTACTAGCTCATAATAAATCTTGTAATAATACAGTATGCTTTTCTAATAAATTGATGACATACGTTAAATTGTTAGATTGATTGAAATTTGATAGGTTCAGATAATTCATGTCTGTTTATCGGTTGAAATAATTTTGTGAAAAATTAATTCAAGATGAACTTGCTGAATTATTAGAAATATTTATTTTCTTAGAGATTATCTAGATATTGTTGTTTTAATCAGACAACTTTTCATTGGGTTATTTGAATTAAAACTGAAGCTTTATTGTAAGAATCTCAGGTGGGAAATAAAATATTTGCAAGGATCATTTATCGTAAGTTTAACAGGTCGGTCTTCAAGTTCGGCCTGTAAACCGAACGATAATCTGATCATGCATTTTTATGCTATCTTTATCAGATATTGATGTAGATTCAAAATTTTATGGCCTTATTTGATAAGGACCAACTTGAGGACAAACTTTATAAATACGAAGTGAGACTCATAAGTTATTTAGATTAGTTGTAAAATCTAGAGGGAGCACTTTGTCTATGAGTCTCTAAAACTCCCCTGAGAGCTATTGTTCACAAATCACAAACCTTAGTTTTGGGTTTCTCAATTGGTTAGAAGGAGAGTCACCAGGGAAGAGCTATATGTTGTGCACCTACACACACTCAAATCATGGATAGAGAATAGCAAAGAAGACCAGTTGATTAAGACTCTTTTGGAACGCCCTTCTCTTCCCAAATTGTAGGAGCTCTTCAACAAACAAGGTTAGTAAGATTGGTTAATTTATGCATATAGCATATCAAACTTGTGTTTTAGATAATACTCTAGTATTAAATTTTTTAAAAAATTTTAGCTGCATACTACTTTTTCAATAGTACGTTATCGAGGATTGCGACAAGGTTGTCCTTTGTCACCATACCTCTTTCTTTTGTGTGTGAGGGTTTTTCTAGCTTATTTAGCATGGCCAATGAGGACCGATCATTAAAGATGGTGGCATGCACACGACGAGCTCCACGGAAAAATCATCTTCGCTTTGTAGATGACAATATTATGTTTTGTAGGGCAAGTGAGGAATCATATGTTGCCATTAGAGGAATATTCAAAAAACATGAGAAAGGTGCCAGGACAAGTTATCAATTTTCAAAAATCTGCCATCACCTTCAATCCTAATTTACATGATGCACAGCAAGGTGTGTTTCTTAATCTTTTGAATCTCCAAAATGATGTTTCCCATGGCTCTTATTTGGGACTCTCTTCTTTTGTGGGAATGAATAAAGAAGTCTTTGATTCCATAAAAGAGAAGGTTTGGAAGAAACTACAAATGTAGAAAGGAAAATTGTTTTCGGTTAGAGGTATAGAAGAGCTAATTTAGGCGGTAGGCCAAGCAACCTCTATATGTGCTATGAGTGTTTTCAAAATCCTTTCCACTTTTTGTGATGAAATCCAAGCTCTTATATCAAATTTTTGATGGGGTGGTGGGATAGAAGATCGTAAGATTCATTGGATTAGGTCAGAGAAATCATGCCGACCTAAAAATGAGGGAGGTATGGTTTTTTTTTATTTGTTGGCATTTAACAAAGCATTGTTGACTAAGCAAGAATGGAGAGTTTTAACGAATCCAGAATCACTTATGGGCAGAATTCTAAAAGCCAAGTATTTTAAGGATCCAAGTTTCCTTAATGCTTCTTTAGGCCATAATCCATCATACATATGGCGAATTACAATGTGGGGAATAAAATTGCTTTGTAAAAGGGTTTGATCCCAGATTGAAAATGGGAGAAGTGTCGGTGTGTTCTCAAATCCATGGATTCGTCGCCCAACTACTTTTCGCCCTATCACAAGACCAAGAGCAAGTGTCGAAGACATGAAGGTTTTAGATCTAATTAGCAATTTTTCTTAGGATCGTCCAGCTATGCAGGAGGTGTTGTTGGAATTGGACTGTGACGATATTTTGAATATTCCCCTTGGTGCACGCGAGAGGGAGGACAGTTATACGTGGCATTATGATAATAAACGTCTGTATGTGGTTAGGTCAGGCTAAAAACTTGAAATGGATAGCAGACAGGGAGAAGGAAGCTCAAGGGAAGGTGAAGACTAAATGTGGTGGTGGAAGCTTTGCAGGTTGGCCATCCCACACTAGGTTAAAATTCACCTTTGGCGAGCCTTTCATGAGGCTTTACCGGCGAGAAGTCAACTTCATAGATATGGAATCCAATGTGAAAGCCACTATTTACAGTGTGGAGAAGCTAAAGAATCTAGCACCCATGTTTTATGGCAATGCTTATAGGCAGAGAAAATCTAGTCTAGTAGCTCTATTTCGCTTAAGTGAGTTATTTTAAAAGCAGTCCTTTTGACGCTCTATGTATTCATGTGGCAAGATATTGTAATGCCCAAGACCTGGAGGTATTTTGCCTGGTGGTTTGGAGTATCTGGCTGGATAGAAACACTTGGATTCACCAAAGAAAAAACTTAGCAGTAGTGAAGTTCTAAATCGGGTGAGACAAATTATGGGCGACTACTAACTCTGTAGCCAGGTTAAAGCTAGAAAGGAAGGCAGGAGAACTAAAGTTAGGAGGAAGTGGAACCTGCTTGGTGTAGGTTTGGTGAAGATAAATACGGATGCTAGTGTCCATAGGTCTGTGGCTGCTGCTGGGATTAGAGTGGTCATACAATATGAGCGTGGGATGGTTTTAGTAGCGCTGGCAAAGAAGGTAGGGGGGGTTTTCACATTGCACATTGCAAAATGTTTGATGGCGCAGGGAGGAGCCTTTTTAGCTCAACAATGTGGATTCCAAAATTAGGTGCTTGAATCTGATGCTATCCACATGGTTTAGAGAATTCACGGTCCCTCAGGCAGTGGTTTGGAGTCGAATGTCCTGGAAGACATCAAAGAGTGCGTCTCTCAAAGCACAAAGGGGCAATGTTTGCTACATTTCTCGTGATGGGAATAAAGTATCCCACTTTCTTGCTAGTATTGTTTTTTAATATGTCTTATGAATTACTTTGTTTGGATTTTATTCCTCTTATGCGGGACCTTTTGTAACTTCTGATTTAGTTATTTTGGAATGAAGTCATTTTTCCCTAAAAAAAAGAATTTTTTGGGTCTATTGTTTTTTATAAATAGAGGCCTCCTCTATTCATTCTATATACAATTCAGAGTCTTAAAGAGACTGCAAAAACTCTATCAAAACCCTTGCATATGCATGCAAAGAGAGAAACAGAGAAGAAGAAGAAGTTTTTTTCATCCTTAGACCTATTTTGCTTATATGTCAAGATTAACATGTGATCAAAGAAAACGAGTGATCTTTTAAAAATCTGTAATTCTTTCTACATCCACCCGTACATCTGTTTGGTGTCGAGGACTAGGCGAGAAAAGCTTTAGTCTCATATAGAGGATGGTCATCTCTGATACAAGATTTCCAATTTCCTCTTTTCATTAGGGTAAGGAAATTTCTAAATATGTGTGTGTGTATATATATATATATATATATAGCTTTAAATTAATATAATTTATATTGTATTTTACAAAAGTTTTGAGAAAATTTTTTTTATTATATCCATTCTATACCTTTACTATGTTTTTGCTATTTTGCTAAAATCGTTTTTGAAAACCAACAGTATTAGCTTGAAAACCTTTCTTCCTTTTTTCTTTGCAGGTTTTCCTTGACTAGTGAGGAGAGTCCTTCTCACTGCTTTGTCATCTCTCCAGTCGGAACGTTGTTATTGTCCCCCAACAATCCAAGATCAACCCATGCACGAGGCCAAGCAATAAAATCTCTAACCAGTATTCCTCAAGAAGCACGCCCTCGCTCGTCGGGAAAGGTAGTGGCATGTCCTTTATATAACAGGTAGTAATTGTCACAAGCATATTTTCTTTCTCTAGTGGCATCCCGTACAAGTTATTAGTTCGACAACTATTCGACCAAAATATATCTGCCACAACAGTCATGAAGGTTTCTTCCAACATTGCAATTAAAAGACAACAAGTCACACCTCCATTGAGATTTAGTCGAAGAGCTCATGATCATGCTCTGACGGTTTCAACTTGGGTTAATGGGCTAAAATTAATAAATTCGATAAATTTATAAGATAATAAACGATAACAAAACCCTTAAAGGTTTCTATTCATAAATTAATAGTCTATTAATATCAAGCACATTATATGGAGAGGATACCTTAAAATATGAGTCGAGTGTTGTTTGCTTTTTGTCCTCGAATATTAACACTTTTTTAAAGGTTATTTTTTTTTTGCTCATTCTTTTACCGAAAAATTTTGAAGCTTCTCATCCCTTTCTTAAATTTGGAACACGCTATTCCATTTACTCTATTAAATTTATAAACTCTAAAGTTAATCTTTTAAATCACCCATTTTCTCTTTACCTTTTCTCTATCTCCTTCTTCCTTACCTCTTAACTCTTTCTTCCTCACCTTCTAACTCTTTCACTAAATTCCTTCTATCCTCCCATGCTTTCTTTCATCTCTTCTACTTCTCACTCCTTCAATCTTTGTCTCTCACATCGTGACTCACAGTCAAACCATTATTGTTGACGTCATCATCGCCATCTTGAGCATCAAATTTTGGGCATATTTTAGAATTTTTTGAAAATTTCTTCCTTTGAAATTAATTTTTTTTTTCAAATTTTGATTTTTTTTTTTTGTGTTTGGTTAATTTTTTTTGTTTTTTATTTTGTGGATAAACTTTGGTTATGGTTTTTGAAATATTTGTGTTATATGCTGACTCTTCAACCCTCGGCTTCGACACCATGACTTATCGTTAAAGTATTATTGTCCCCATTGCTATTGCCGGTAACTCCAAAATTTAGGTTCATTTATAATCTTTTGAAATTTCTTTCCTTTAAATTTATGTTTTTTTTTTGAATTTTGAGTTTTCCTTTTGTGTTTGGTTAACTTTATTTTTCTGTTATTTTATTTTGAGGATAAATTTTGGCTATTATTTTTGAAATATTTGTGTTATATGCATATTTATTTTAATCTTTGAAAACTGTTATGTATTTTTTTTATGTTTTATACAAATCAAGTTTATCAAAAAAGAGAACACAAATTTGCAAATAATATTTGAAATTATTCTTTGAGAAAAAAAATTAGCGTGAATTTTTTTTTTTTAATTTGGGTTTTTAACAACGATTTTTGAAAAAACCGTCATTAAAAGTGGCACATTAAAATATTCCAAAAATACCCTTAACATGTATCCCTTTTTTAAGATCTGATTGTTGCCTCTCCCACCTCTCTCTTCTCTTTCCCTTTGTTCCTCTCTTTGGTTTTCCAAATTCGGTCCAATTATCAGGCGTGGTTAGATCTAGAACGACAAGGAGAAACCATCGCAACGATGGTCAGGATTGGCTCAATAAATTTTGGGGCGTTAAGCAAACTTTTTACTGGAGATATGAGAGAATAACATCTCACACTTTGAATTTTTTTCTTTTTTAATATATATTTTTTGTTAGTACGTTTATTATTTTTTAAATCTTTTTATGTTTATTAATATCGTTATTGTCTTTTGAAGTATTATATTATTAAATTGTAGTTGAGTTGAAATTTAAAAAAAATGACATGGCACCTTTTTTTAAGAAAACATTTAAATCTCTTTTTTGAAGAGAGATTTTTAAGTTTTTATTTGATTTTTCCTATCAAAAAAGAATTTTTTTAAGGAATATCTGTATTACTTTTATTTTATTTTTTAAAAGAAAATATATAATTGGCTTGGTTACCTAAAAAATCTTATTGTGTTTTAATACTCCTAAAAAATGCCAATCTATTAACACGTAGACAACAACCTTTTTTCTTGAGAAAGATGTTGGTCTTTAAAGGCAATGATAATGAAAAAAATATTTTTTTTTAATTTTTAAAATAGAACTAATTCAAATACAGGTTTTTTGTTAAGAAAAAAATTAGGCCCTCCTAAGTTTGGAGGCCCTAAGCCATTGCTTAACCTTCCTAGAGGTTAAGCCGGCACTGAAGATGATACAATGGCTAGGATCATCAACGCTTTGCAATGAAGAAGAGCTCACGATCCGAGGAGGAGGTGGACAAAGATTTTTGTGACGATGGCATCTTTGACGGTGTCTGGGACATGAAGCTTGCGATGGCTCTTCATCAGCATCTGGGACATGAACCTCATGACGGCATTTGCGCATGAAGTCTGATTGTTTCGCGGCAGTGTCTACACCCGGAGTTCAATCTATTCGCGACGGCATCTAATCATTCATTTATACGATGTACGATTTGTCCGTCAGAGAAGACGTTCCATGGTGGAATGGTAGAGCAGCAGCCAGAGAGATAGAAAAGAGGAGAAAGAGAGAGAAAAGAAGAGACAAGCAAAAAGAAAAAGAATTTGAGAGATTTTTTGTTTGTGATTTTTGGTTAGTAAATATATGGACATCTATTGGCTGGTGCTGGCGCCGAAGTTGTTTCAATAAATCTGTATAAATATGTGTCATGTAAATGCTATTTACTACATTTTTGAAAAAATTTAAAAAGTTATGTTAAAATGTACTAATCTATACTTATTGCTGGTTGTACTAATCTATACCTGAAAGTAAAAAATATGCACAAGGACGCCGACAAGAGGAAAATGCGCTCAGAGAATCGCATCTTTATTTAATAGTAACTCTTCTTTTCGTTTACTTTCTAATACAAACTAAGAACATAAAGAACGAAACCCGCGCACGCGCGCTGCATAAAGCCAAGGGAATGACTTGGCAAACAACACTTTCATCAGAAATGTGAGTTGGCGCTGATCGTTGCAAAAAAAAAAATAAAATGAAATAAAAAGTTGCTAGCACCAGAGAAAAAATAAAAAAAAAGTAGCTAGCACTCATATTAATCATTCAATTATAAGGGTTAACCTAAATATGTCCATAAACTTCGTATATATTAAATTTCAGTTTGGTCCCTTTTAAAACTTCTCAAAAGTAATCTGGATCTATATTGTACTGTAAGACAGTCAATCATTTTGTTAGCTAATTATTAACAAATATTTATACATATATATATAATAATAATAATAATAATAACAAAAAGCAACAACTGATTAGGTGGTGGGAAATTCATTATTATTATAGTGAGTGATACTTTAATTTTTAAAACAATCATGTTTAGCGTGACTACTAACAAAACAATTAAGCTCAGTCTAAAACACTCGTTATAAGGATGAAAACAACTTTTTTTAATCTTTATTAGATGTAAGGGAAAACCAGACGAGATACACTAAAAAGAGACCACAGAATTTACCAACCTTTTCAATCCGTACGTCCTACTAAAGGCCACAATGATGTCTATTTTATCCGCACTTAAATGATACATGGGCCTCACCTAATTTATTTCATCTATATTTTAGCACAAGTGCAATGGAAATGCTAATTTTGCCGCACCAAACTAGATGGAGAATAGTTCTTAGACATTTTAAATGTTATAGACCGACGTCTGATTTAGGGTAATATTCGTGCATTATTGTGGAATCAAATCCAATTATAGGGAATATATAATTATTTAGGGAATAAATAATTATTTGAATTGGAGTTTAGTATAAAAAGTTTGTTTAAGGCTTACTTTATTAATACTTTAGTAACTCTCGTGCTAGTTAGTTAGTTATTCCCTCTTTATTAATTAAAAATTTTAATAAAATATTATTATTTATCCCAAGTGGGCGTGATAGGTAATAGTTATTAAATCTAAATTAAATGTTTTGCTGGACAAGACATTCTTTAATAAGAAAACATGCTTAGCAGTGATTTTTTTCCCCAAATCACTAGCTTAAAATTTGTCACACAAAATTATGTGGATTATTTCTCTGTGGAAATTTTAAATCTCTAAGTCGTCGGTGCAAATATATGCATATATATATGCACATATGTAATTAGTTAAAAATTGTAAAAGTTGTAAGCACTAATGATGATACATGGCATTGCTAATTTGCTACTAATCTTATGTCTCATTTGTGTAAAGTGTACATATCACATTATACAAACTCATGATCATTCTAATTAGTTTCATAACTTTATCCACTTTTTTTTATTTTATTAGTTTTATAAATTATCTCGTCATGAACCGATTAACATATTTCTCAACCTAAGATGTGATTGACGGTGAAGTCGGTGTTCAGCGTTTGACACTCAAACAAAAAAATTGACTTCAAACTAAAACAACAACAACAACAACAGCAATATAAGTTTATTATTTTCCACACGATTATTGAAAGTTTAAGTCTACATATACATAGAATGCATGTGACAATACAATTAGAACTAAAAATTAAAACCAATTTACTGAGTATATGAAAGCTTTATATTACTGCCTACTTTTACTTAATATTGTAATAGTTAAGACTATATAATTAAAACAATATTGCCAAATCACTCTCTAAATGTTAATCGTTGTATATATTATACTATAAACCCTTCTGCAATGCGATGTTATGTATGTGTATATATACACATATTAATCCTCTATATGCGGACACACAACTCCATTATGGCTTTCGGAGCTCTATATATATCCCGCCACTCAAAGCTTAAACTACTACACTGACTTCTTACTCTAGTCACAAGAACCAACTCTATATGTTCATTATGGCTAGGGCAAAAGCTATGATTTGTTTATGCCTATTCGTCATTATTTTTTCCTTCGCAATTACTAATTCTGAAGCTCGTCCTTTAGGCACATTTCCAAATAATACTAGCCGCCCAAAATTGATGAGAACTGCCCAACAAGCCTTGCAGGCAAGCATTGAAAGACAAGCAACAAGGGTTTTTGAGTCTAAGAGAGCCAGTCCTGGTGGCCCTGATCCCTACCATCACTGACCATGATAATAGGGGGATAGGAGGACTCGGGGAAACTGAAAATGCTATGTGGGTCCATGCAGAGCTAACTCCGCAAGACATAAAGAGGCAGGTCTCCGTAGAGGTCCGCCTCTATGTGGGACCCCTCTTATACTCTTTTGGAGCTAACTCTACTTGAACGAAAGAAGCGCTTATGAAAACAAGATTCAATCTCATCTCTGATTTGTGGCTTCAATACAAAGAGCTTTCACCAAATTATTTAGCTTCTTGTTAATTGTTTTCCACATCAAGTGAATGACTTGGATCTTGAACCGACGTCGTCTTCAGTCATTTTTTTGAATAAAAAGGGACTAAAGACAACGTCAGTTTTCGATCAATATTGGATGCACAAACATCTTTTTTAGTCATTTGAATACTGTATGTTGCAGAATTAGATCCGTGCTTTTCCAACTGAATAATTCAAGCCCCATCCTATTCTATCCATCCTATTTATCAGGATTTGAACCAAAAAGTTTATCTTCACAACAGTACTGTACTTTTTTTTAACTGTAGCTTTTGTTTGTATAATTTAGATGCGACAGTAAGTTGCGTTTGAGATATGGCTTTTTGTTAGTATGTATTTTATTCAGTTTCTAGTCCATTAATGCGCCCATCATGACATGATCATAAAGTTCAAATTAAAAACATTAAAAAGTGCTCATCATATGAAAGAGAATGAGATAATATTATTGGCACAAAATTGACTTGGAAAATTGATCCTAAAAATATTATTCCAAAAGTGAACTTTGTGTGGTGGTACCCCATTAATGATAAATATGGCCAATTATAATATACGAGATAAATGATGGATTGCCCGTGGACTCACCGTGTAGAAAATTGAAAAGAGAGAAAATATATTTACATATATATGGGTTCATAAGACTTTAATATTTTTCTCGTATTAAGGATAACATACTTTAGTAAAAGAATGCAATTGCCTGACACTGATTATATTTAATTATGATAAAAATATGGTAGCCATGCTATTGCATCGAAAACTTCCATCCACTCCCATGAAAGCGTGCTATTTAATGCATCCAATTTATAAATTATCAGTACTGTGATGTATTTATTGCTCAATATTCTCTCATTATTTTAGATCGTAGTCTGTGAATTTTTCTTTCTTTCTTTATTTTCTTTTTTCTTTTTTTTTTTTCCTTTTTTTTCAGTTTTGGATCATAATATATAAATTGGTGAACTTTTTTTCCTTTTTTTTTATTTCTTTATTCTTTGAGTTGTAACTTTTGTGAGATCTTTAAGGCCTATTTGTGAAACAAAATTGGATCAATACTCAAGCTTGTTTTCCTTTGTTTGTATTTTGTATTTTACGTGTTTATATTTTTGTTTTTGTTTTTTTTCTTTTATTTTTATATCGCTCCAGGACTAACAGAATGTTAAGTTTCACTAGTACAAAATGTGGATTCCACGACGGTTTATAACCGTCGTGGAAAAGTTTCACGACTGTTAAAAAACCATCACGGAAACCTCTGTCGTGGAATATGATCAACTTTTCACGACGGTTTTTTACCTTCGTGGAATAGATTCATTTGGCGCGCGTGGGTAGGTGAACTGTTATTTTTCACGACGGTTTTTGTGCAAAACCGTCGTGGTAGCCATAGCTACCACAACGGTTTTCGTGCAAAACCGTCGTGGTAACCTTAGCTACCACGACGGTTTCCGTGAAAAACCGTCGTGATAGCCTTAGCTACCACGACAGTTTTGGACAAAAACCGTCGTGGTAGCTAGGCTACCATGACGGTTTTGTACAAAAACCTTCGTGAAAATTTGGTATTTTTCAAAAAAAAAAAAATCTCCTGCAATTTTAATTTCTTACGAGATGGCCAGTCCCGTATGTTATCCATTACATCAAGGCCCTAATTACATACAATAATTGTTCT
>CAMOHE010051750.1:0-13170 GCA_946598075.1 Artocarpus hirsutus | reverse complement strand
TGTTTCTGAAATGTACTGTCTGAAAGCCGAGGATGGGGAGGGCTTTTAAATAAGCTACCACGACGGTTTTTGGAGAAAACCGTCGTGGTAGCCCTAATCTTCCACGACGGTTTTCTTCAAAAACCGTCGTGGTAGCTACGAATTGCGGCCCCCTCGCCCTTGAAGATACCATGACGGTTTTTACATAAAACCGTCGTGGTAAATTAGAGCTTCCACGACTTTATTCTTTGAGAAAACCGTTGTGAGATCTTTAAGGCCTATTTGCGAAACAAAATTGGATCAATACTCAAGCTTGTTTTCCTTTGTTTGTATTTTGTATTTTACGTGTTTATATTTTTGTTTTTGTTTCTTTTCTTTTATTTTTATATCGCTCCAGGACTAACAGAATGTTAAGTTTGAATATTTAATAACTGAGTTTTACTCATGAATTACGTAACATTCAAGCTTTATGTTTAGTTAGTTTTCGAGTTTCGTGAATTTTATGTGTATTCTTTATGTTTTGTTTGCAGGAGAGTCCAAATTTGAAGTAACAATGGTTTGAAACGATATAAAGGTCTTGAAAAGAATTTTGAACATTTTGTTGGAGCAAACAGGAAGCACTAAGGCTCCACAAACTGGTGCTACAGTGCTTAAGAGCTGTTTCGCAAAAATTGGACAAAACATGAAAGCGTTAATTGCACTTAGGCTCCATGAAAACGTGCTATTTAATGCATTCAATTTATAAATTGTCAGTACTGTGATGTATTTATTTCTCATTCTTTCTTTTTTTTTTAGATTATAGTCCCTGGATTTTTCTTTCTTTCTTTATTTTCTTTTTTTGTTTTTTCCTTTTTTCAGTTTTGGATCATAATATATAAATTGATGAACTTTAAATTTAGAGGATGTAATAGTAGTGCGCCGGTTTAAAATTTCATAACAAAAATAACAGTAAGGGTACATTATACTGCTCTTAAAAAATCGTAAGATTAAATTACCATGAAATTTTATAGCATATAGGTTATTTTAAAAAAATAGATATATATTTGGGGTTATTCTATTTATACACCCCTCTTTGCTCTCCACACCCTCCTACTAAATACACACTCTACATAATTTTATAGAATTAAAATACGTTTTTACACACTCCAAATATTTTAAAATTACCCTAAATTACTTTCATAAGATTATTAATTTTCAGCACTTAATTTTTCTTTTCAAACTTACAATTTTATTTTAATTCGTTAAGTCAAAATTATTTGTCTATTTCTCTATATTTTATTGGTTGAAACTTTAGGCAAGAAGCCTTTGTCTCATAAAAAAAGAAAATTTACAATAACATTTTTTACAAAAATAATGAAAATTTATTTATATATAATTTGACAAGAAGAAGTCATTTTTAATAAAATAAAAAAGCAAAAAAAAACTCAAAGAGTAAATAATTAATTAAAGCGTCCACTGCATTAATTGAGGTATGAAAAAAGAAAAGACAATGGAAAGAGAAAATAAAATGATAAAACAAAATAAGTGCTTTTGAAAAAAAAATAGATAATAAGATTTCAATCCAACTTCATAAACAAATGAAATGATTATCCTTTAAAAAATGAAAATGATTCGACGAAAATATAAACATGAAACCAAAAAAAAAAAAAAAAAGCAAAAGACAATCATCATTAGTCTATGGTAGTCTTTTTTGGTCATTTTTGTGAGTCTATTTTTGTAATAAGAAATTTAAATGAGATGATGTATGTGAAGAGTAAGGAGAGGGGTGTTAATGGAACCACCTAAATATTTATGATATATAGTATATTTTTAAATATTTATGGTAAATAGTATATTTATAGTAAATGATTCATTTAAAGCATAATTCATTTTATAAGTATGCTTAGAGAATCTTCAATGCAATGCTAAATTGATTTGTCTATGGCATATTTGAAATTTGAGTTAAATAAAAAAAATCTCCAATGCAAAGCCATTTTTAACGCTCAATTTGCTATAAGCTGAACTTGGTGGTAAATATGCTACCAAGTTTAGTATATAGCAAATTTGGCATTAAAATCCTATTAGTTCGTAGATTGACTTTTTGCTTTGAAAATTTCAACATTTTCATCTTTTAATTATTTTAATATTAAAAGTTTGTTTTTACAAGTTTCAACATTTAATAATTATGACAAAATGCAAATATGACAAGTAAAATAGCATAATATATTAGAGCACAAAATAAACTAATACATCAAATATGTTATTTTTACACTTTTTGGTGGTATAATATTGGCCTTGACATTTGAAGTTAGACATGGTCTTGACAAATAAATAATTATTAAAATTAATATACTACTGCCATGTGTCCCAAAATGTGCTTTATTGGTAGGAAAAGACAGTAAAACCTTGACAATGAATTTATTTCCTTTCACATCAAGGAAGTTTATTAAATGAAGAACTATAAAATGTGAATAATCTCTTTCTACAAGGAATAATATTAATTGTACATTGGGTATATTACATTTAGTTGGACTGTATATGGGGCTTATTACATTTGCTTGGACTTTGATACTTTGTTTATGTTAGACTTAGTGCTCTAAGAACTAAACAATTTTACAGTATTTTGAGATATTTGATCAATAAAAAATTTATTGTTTATATCATATATTAATATTGTCCTCTTTATATTCATTTATGACGAATGTATGATAAGCAAACTAAGTCCAAGACTGTCATTATAAATCTTTAAGATCATGCATATTATGGAATGATTATGCGAAAGATATAAATCTTAAAGTAATGATTTAAATGTAAAGGTCGATAATCGAGGGAATAAAGTTAGGCACTTTATTAATATTAAGATTGTCATCTTGTCTAAATCATTGACGAGAGATGACTTGTCTTGGTTATCAGAGTTAGAACTCCATGAGTATAGATATTAGTATATTGTCATTGGTGATGATATATTGGATCAGGACAAAGTTGAATTGATTTAATCCCATGTAAATAAATCAATTCACTTTGGACAACCGTATGTATTATATCTTAATCCTAAAATGGATCAATGGGTCTGTATTCTTGACTTGTGTCTTTTGATGTTTCAAAGGGAGATATACTGCTTTATATGAAGGTATACATACCAGTACATTGGATACATGGCTCTTGGTTGACGAAGACGCATCATTCAAAGATATGGAATCTATAAGTGAATTGCTTATTAAGATATAACTTTTTGATCAATTTTTCCCATGTTTCCTTGCTTGTTTCTTAAGTATTTTGTGTTTGAATTATATTTTTAAATTTTATAGGTGTTTCGGGAGGCTTAAAGAAGTTTGGAAACTTAAAATATCAATTTGGAGGAGTTCCAGGTGCCTAGGCTCAAGAAAACGGATGTTGTGGCGCTCTAATGTGTCACTAAGGAATTGGCGCATTTTTATATTCATCATATGAATATTCCTAATCACTAAGGAAATGATCTTAGGACATTTTTGGATCGCTTGAGCCTTTTTAAGCCTTTATCCTTGAGCATGGTTTATTTTTGAGACATGTTTGGTGTTGGGAGGTTAGAAGGAGTTTTGATAGTTGTATTTTCTATATTTTGTTTTGTCCATTGATGTAAATTTTTGTGTTACTAGTTATGTGATTCAAAAAAACAAAAAACAAATTCAAAAAAAAGAAGAAAAAATATATAAATAGATAAGAAAAGAGTGGAGACATGAAAGTTGAAGGTAATGAAGGGTGTACTTGTTTTTGTGTTAGAAGCTCTACAAGAGTTCCTAGATTAATTGATGTGTTTGGGGAATTTGAGCCTTATTGGTGCCTTTTATCCTACCTTAATCCTAGTCATTCATTACAAACTTAATAAAGTCCTATTTTGATCTTCAGTGGTTTGTTGACCAACAATAGTGGAGAGTGATATGAAAAACAAGCCTATGGAGTTTTGGAGAAATTTTGCCTTCATTTAGAGATTCAATTTTGATGCACTGATTTATATAAACCTATTAGAGTTGTATTTGGTCACATGAAATTAGCTAAATACACACGCACGTAAGGAATCCTAGGTAAGGTGATGATTAGCATATAATTTGACATTCTAAACTTTTGAAATGTTCAAAGTATTCTTTGAGCTATAACTTTTGTAAGATCTTTGAGGCCTATCCATAAAACAAAATTGGATCAATACTCAAGCTTGTTTTCCTTTCTTGGTATTTTGTATTTTACATGTTTATATTTTTTTTCTTTCTTTTCTTTTATTTTTCAATTGCTTGAGGACTAGCAGAATATTAAGTTTGGATATTTGACGAATGAGTTGTGCTCATGAATTACATAACATTCAAGCTTTATGTTTAGTTAGTTTTTGAGGGTTTTTGCAAATTTTATGTGTGTTCTTTATGTTTTGTTTGCAAGAGAGTCAAAATTTGAAGTAATAAAGGTTTGAAACAACATAAAGGTGCTAAAAAGAGCTTTTGAACACTTTGTTGGAGCAAACAGGAAGCACTTAGGCTCCACAAACAGGCACAACAGTGCTTAAGAACTGTTTCGCAAAAATTGGACAAAACACCTAGCACTTAGGCACTGGGTATATAGTGCTTAAACAATACAAAGATAGTGATATAGCGCTTACGTGCTGCTCACATAAAACTGTAGTGCTACTTCACACAAAATGACACGTTTGAAGCCTAGAATGCACCAAAACTTACCCCTTTTTGTTTCCACCCCTCTTAACCTATAAATAGGAATTTTGAGGGTTTTTCAAGGGATCTTTCGGCATACTTTTAAGAGTTTTTAGAGAGCACACTTGAGAGAAGTCTAAAGACGGATCAAGAGCAACCACGTTCAAGATTTCTCTGTTATTTTTCTTTTCTCTATCTTTTACTTTAGTCTTGTAATTGAATATGAATATTATGTTAGAGATGATATTTGTGCTTTCAATTATGAACTAATTTTATTTTACCAAGACTACGAGTATAGCCAAGACAATAAATGTTTGATTTTCAATTTATTTTCTTTCAAAGAAATTGAATTTCCCTAAGAGTATCATTCATGCTTGTTCTTAATTTTACAATTCTTAATGTATTTGAATATTTGGCAAATATTTAAATTGATTAGAAGACCTAAATTGAAACCTTAGAAGGAGATAATTAGGTATAGCTTCTTGTAAAATTAAACGTAAGATGCATATGACATCGAGCGATAATAGTATGACTTCCATGAACATTTAAAAGAACCATAAATTGTAGTGAGTCTTCAAGGTGGTAGAATTCACATCGAGTGATAGTGGATTTACATCCTAGAGATATTTTTATTATCATCCCCAGAAGGAATAATAAATGAAATAGGATTTCTCATTCTAACACATGAATAATAGGCGATATTAGTCAATAATTGGAATCAAACTAAATTTGACTTGGTGAACTTGTATGCTCTAGTGCTTCCGTATCATTGACTTTTCATTAATTAAGATTGAATTTTGTTTTATTTTTATTTTTATTAGTTTTAATTATTTTCTTTTGTACAACTTAATATTTTTTTTGTCTAAATGAAGTTAAGAATATAATAATCTCAGTAATTGCTAAATTAATCCTCTTGGGATGATTCCATCATTATATTACTCGTGTAAATTTGTGTACTTGCAAAAACACACATCAAATTTCATGACTTGATTCTTCAAAAAAAAAAAAAAAACTAGGAAATTATGAGGCCAGATTTAGTGGCATTGTATATGAAGATTTTAAACTAGGGAAAATCGATAGAACCAAGATTAAAGGGGCACCAAAGGTCTCCGACCACTGGCCTATTACTCTATGTACAGTTTCTTACAAAGTTATTTTAAGACTTAAGTGAACCAATATAAGAGAATTTTAGCAAGTACCGTTTCTATGGAGTAGATTTCCTTTTTACCACCAAGACAACTTATAACATACAATTTCCTTGTTGCCTTTGAGGTGCTTCATACTATGTGGAGGAAAATGGTGGGAGAGGTGAATAGATGGATCTTGAGTTAGATATGAGTAAAGCTTATGAAGGAGTCGAGTACACTTTTCTTCGAACTATGATGGCGATTTTGGTGTTTAGGAAAAGACGAATCAATCCACTTCTAAATTGAGTGATAACATCTCATCTCTCATTGATTGTCAATGGGAAGGTAGTAGGGAATGTTAGACTGGAGCGGGGTCTTTGTCAAGGATGCCTCATATCTCTGTACCTCTTCTTGTAATGTATGGAGGGCTTTGCAGCGTCTATAAAGGGGGCAAAAGGGATAAGGGAGATTCAAAAGGTGCAAGCAGCAAGACAAGCACTGAGGGTCAATCACCCTTTTTATATGCAAATGATTTATTCATATCTAGGTGAGCAGGTAAGGCAGGCGATAAGGGTGAATCATCTTTTTGTTTGCAAATGATTCATTCATATATAGGCAAGCAAGTGAAACTAAAGCTCCGGCGGGCACTCACACTTTGAAGTCTTATTCTTTAGCTTTAGGCCAAGAGGTAAACTTCTCCATGTCCATGGTTAGCTTCAATCCAAATGTGAGTAAAGAGGTAAAACATGAAGTTTTAGGAGTGTTGGGTCTCTTAGATGGTAGTATTTGCCATGATAAATATTTATCTCAACATTTATTGGGCATAATAAGATGAATTCATTTAATCTTATAAAGGAGAAGGTTTCTAAAAAGCTTTAAACTTGGTAAGTGAAACTTTTCTCCATAAGGGGACGGGAGACAATTATTATAGCTATGGCTGAAGCAAAGTCTACTTATGCCATGAGTGTTTTTTGACTTCCTATGATGTTATATCACGAGCTTCACTCTCTTGTAGCAAGATTTTGGTGGGGCGGTGATAAAAAGAATAAAAAAATCCATTGGATGAAGTTGGAGTTGTTGTGTAACCCCAATAATGAGGGAGGTATGGGCTTTTAAGATTTCTTCCTTTTTAACCAAGCCCTCCTACCAAAATAGGGATGGTGGATTATTAACTCTCCAAAGTCTCTAGTTGGGCAAATTTTCAAAGCAAAGTATTTTTCTTACACGTCTTTCATAGAGGCCGAGATGGGGAACACTTTATCGTATACATGGAGAAGCATTAAATGCATAAAGAATTACTAAAGAGGCAATGGTCTGAATGTATTCAGATCCATGGTTGTCAGGACCGAGTACGTTTTGACCTATCTCTCTTCTAATTTATGGACCCCTACAGGGTGTGTAGGAGATTTAATTTCAGAGGAGAAATGAAATAGAGAGTTGGTTCAAATAGTATTGTGGCCGAATGACAATGAAGTGGTTCTTAGTATTCCTTTAAGTCAACAAAATTATGAAGACAATATTGTATGGCATTTTGACAATAAAAGAAACTACATGGTAAAGTCAGGTTATAGAGTGGTCAAGGAAGCTAAATAGAAAAATTTTTCTTCGATTGGGTGTAGAGATCGGGGATGGTAGCAGCTGTTTTGGAGTCTTCAACAACCATGCAAGATCAAGATATTTTATTTGGCGAGCTTTCCACGACATATTGCCCATTTCTTAAAACCTAGTCAAATGTGATGTGTTGTGTGAGCAAGTGTGTAAGATGTACAAAATGGGGAATAAGTCGGTTTGGCATGCAATATGCGGTTGTCCTGTGGCAAAGGATTTTAAGGATACATATGCATTATGGCTGCTCTTAAGGGTCCAATGGAAAATGTATGTTGATGTTTTCTTTGAAGTCAATTTGTTCAAGAAAAAGAAGGATGTGAAAGCTTTGTGTGTCATTGCACGGAGAATTTGGTGGAATTGTAAACTGTTGGTGCATAAAAAAATCCTCTATGAAATACAGGCAAGTGTTGGTGAAGCTGTGATAGAGCTCTTATAATTGACACGATCTATTGTGATGGAAAAGGAGGACCTGGCAAGCCCCCAACCCACCCCCCAACCCCCCCCACCCCAACAAAACAAATAGATATGCTTAAACTAAACATTGATGCTAGTTTTAATGGGGATGCAGGCTTTATTGGTATTGGTACAATGATCTAGAACTCGAAGGGTGTGCTTCTTGGCTGCTCATCTTTGTAAAACTATGATATCTATAATTCCTAGTAATCTTAAAACTCAGTAGTTTTCATAGAAGAAGTTTTGAGTGCACCTTAATTCGTGTATTTAATTTGCAGAGAAGCCTTGCACACAAAGTTTGTCAGAGAAGAAAAGCCTAATTTCTCTCTCTAAACCTACAGTTATTTCAACATATTTTTCAGAAGGAGTGAAAGAATACAAAAATTAATTGATTGGGTGGAAAAATGACTAGACTCTTATTTGTAGACTCTCAATAGATGCCTTTTATCAAAGCACACATCATTTTACATGTAGAAACATCTTTTAATAAGAGTTGTATCCCCTCATAGCTAATAGAATTTTATAATATGTGAACTTATAATATGTGAATTTTTAATATATGATTTTTTAATATGTGAATTTATAATATACGAATTTTTAATATGTGAATTTATAATATGTGAATTTTTTACTATGTGAATTTATAATATGTGAATTTCTAATATGTGAATTTATAATGTGTAAATTTTTAATAAGTGAATTTATAATATGTGAATTTTCAATATGTGAATTTATAATATGTAAACTTTTAATATGTGAATTTATAATATGTAAATTTTTAATATGTGAATTTTTAATATGTGAATTTTTAATACTTGAATTTATAATATGTGAATTTTTAATATGTGAATTAGAATGGATCGTTACTGATTAGAATTGATTATTTGTTTATACTTTTTTGAATAAAATTGTAATTTAATATTAGTATGTGTGTGTTACTTTTGCTTATTTTAAATAGGTAAAATCTCTCAAGAGATCGATAGTAACCACTACAAGGAGGAGTATGAAAAGTGCACTCTATATTCCTCTCAATATAGTAAAGGAAAACAACGTAGTAAGCTACGAAGGTGAACCAAATTTGATTCCAAAGTAGATTTTGAGCAAAGAGCTACTTTGATGAAAAGTTCAACGGATGAAAAAGAAAGGTGTAAGAATAGAAGTGACATTTGACTCAAAAGGCCAATCGAAAGGCGCACCCGGCTAGAGCCAGCAATTTCAGACATAACATGATGACACGATACAAAAAGGCACGAGATAAATAGATTTGGATCGCACATATATCAATTGAGCCACAAATGGGTTGGCACAAATAACACAAAAATAAACATGCTTTAACACGCTTAATTAAACGTGCAATAAACGTATCAACATGACACAGCATGATGTTTATAGCATATTTAAACTTAGAATAAATTTTTTTTTTAATTTTGTAGGTTTAAGGATTTGAACCTTAGACTTGAACGCATATTATCTCGCTTGCCACCGCCACGCTGAGTGGTCATTTGGTTTGAAATGATAGCTTTTAATTTATTTATTCTTGAAACTTTTATTAGCTTTCAAAAGTCCTACATGGAAAAGAAACAAGAATTCTCTCTCAAGTCTTCTCTATATAAAGATATATGTTTCTTTCTTCATTGTATGCTGCAAATGAAGCCGTTTATGGCTTTAAGATTATTTTTCTCAAATTTTGACTATTAAAAATTTTAAGATTGGAAAAAAAAATAAAGTTTAAAACATTTAATAATTAAATATTTTATGTTTTATACACCAATATTTAAGGCTTTCAGTTTATTTTGGTTTTATTTTTTAAAATTTGTTAGTCAAAATTTTTTAAAAAAATTATATAGTAAAAAAATTATAAAATTTATATGGTAAAAAAATTATATAGTAAGTTTTTTTTTAATCGTGTCATGCTATACGTGTTGTACCATGTTGTGTTCATGTTTGTATTTTTAGCATGTTATTAATCTTGTCGTGTTTATGTTTACTTTAATCGTGTCGTGTTGTAAACGAATTGGTACGAATACGACACGCGAACATGAATTGCCAACCCTACACCTGACCATGAAATAAGCAGTTGGATTAGAGTTCTTAGTCGAGAACACGCTCCTATAGGGATTAAAGATTGGAGGTCTAAGGATTTGAAACAAGTAAAAGATGTGATTGGAAAAGAGATTTACGAAGCTTTCATAGTCGAGGATTGGTATAGGAAAAAGACTTTGAAGGTTTGTGACGAATCAACAGAGGGGTTTAGATCTGACCTTTACGTTACTTTTGTACAACTATACCTTTCCATTCTAGAGGAGGATGAAGATATATATAAACGGTCTTCTATAGTAGTACACTACTACCCCTCCATAAACAATGACAATTCGGAAGCTTTTGTGAAGTATCAGTATTCCACCAAATTCCAACTACTATCATCAAATGCAAGAAAAATAAGAGCAAAAAATAAATACTACTCTATGGTTGGCCGAGTCGGATATAGAGAGCTCGAGCAATCATTGGTACGTTAATATCTTACTTATATTACATATGTCAATTATTTTATCATTAATATGTTACTAATATAGCATAATACAGTTAGCTAAGACTGCATGCTACCAACACAGAACGAGTTGTGGGTAACATCACGTTAAGCTCCTAATGGACAGTTTAAAAATCCAAGAGTAGCAAAAATTAGGAACTTGATTGTAAGTTTATTGAACTCAAACTATTAATTTGTAAATTAATACCTGTTGAAGGATCTTAAGAATAACATAGTTTTGTTGTTGTTTTATAGGATGAGTACATGATGCAATAAAGTTAAGGGAGCTTTTAATCTGTTAGTAACGATGACATATTGATGAGGGCACTTAGGAAACCTGAACATTCAGGATGTGTTCGCAGTCAATCGAAGTATGTGAATCAGTCTCAATACTTTGACCTCTAACCAGGTTCAAAATTGAATTCCCAAATGTTGAAGATGCAAATGGAAATTGCAAAACTACGAGGTCTTATAACCGAGCTTATTTCCTAAGGACATGCCAGGTCGACGGATGATAGCATCTTAAAATGCAACAGCTTCAAGGCTAGCTGTAACCCTTCTGACAATGCAGCAGAAGCTCCACAAGCTCCAGAAGTCCAATTGTCACCTCATCATCAAGAGCCCAAACATGGTCGAGAATGCAGACTCTTTATTAAGGATATAATTAATGGTAGGTGTGCACTTGTTGTGCTTGGAAAAACATGGATGGAAAGTCTTCTAACTAATACAGTCCATGGAAAACTGTTAGGGGAAGAAAAGGTGCACGTTAGCATCACTACTATTAGAGTTAGAACAGTTGAATTGTCTGTTCTAACATTTGAAGTAACAACTATATGTGAAGCCGCTGGAAGCTTCGTCGCATGGCCGAAGAGGTTAATTGAAGTCGTCGCAATGACGAATACGAGTCAAGCGCCTAGCCACATTCCATAAGATTAGACAAAAAGAAACACTAAAAAAAGAAGAGCTCTACAAAAGCAAGACAATCACAACCTAAGGTAGAATAAGAATAATAACAACCCATTGTGAATGAGTCACTGCCTATATTTAACTTCTTTTCAGTATCTCCAAAATTTATGTAGTTGGCTTTATATGCACATTATTTTGTGCGCGATGGGTTGATGATTCAGTGCCCAATATTGGTAAATTTCACTGGCAATGAATTGTCTATCTATGTAGGGTATGAAGATATTTACTACTTCATCAACTTTAATCAAATTAGGGCAAACTGCATCATGGTATACCTTAGCTAATAACTCTATCCTTAATTTGTAATTTTTAAAATATAGGTAGAGTTGTAAGGTGCTTTCAAATAATTGACTATATTGTTTTTATTGTAGTTTTTTTGTGGAATACTATGAACTTCAAGGCAAGGCATATAATTTCGGCTTTATATCTCCAGCGATTGTTTTAAGTACTACAATAGACCTACAGGGTGATTGTAGAGAGCACACTACATCGCTTCTCCACCTATTAGCTTAAGCACTGAGAGAGAAATTATTTTTTGTGCCACAAAATATTGGAGAACATTGGAAGTTTGCACTTATTTTTCCATAGGAGGACCAAATATATTGGTTTGATCCCCTCAGACACCCACCACATGATGATCTCGTATCAATCACAAGATTGTAAGTATTAATGTTCTCTTATAAAATTAAATGTTTTAAGTTTTACATAATTATATTGTTTATTAATTCATTTAATCATGATACATTGTTAGGACGCTTAATAATTGGAACCTTCAAGTGAGAAGCGGTGTCACATTTCGACTGAACGAAATGCTATATTCCAGATGTAAGTGTCCAAGACAACAAGGAAACATAGAATGCAATTTTTTTATTCTATGTTTCATGCGAGATATAATTAATAGTGGTATACAAGCCTTAGGAAAAAAAAGATTTTTATATACATACGGATATAAATGAAATTAGATTATTGAAGGTATAATTTATAAATAGGTATGTAATTTTTAGATAGAGAGAGTAGATAAACGATTGTGCAAGATAGCTCAAATGTAAATGATTTTGTTAATAACTTGTAATTTCAATATAAATTAATTTTTGTCTGTAATCAGGGCCTTGTTGTGATGAATAACATAAAGGACTAGCCATCTCGTGAGAAATCACAAATTTTGGCAATTTATTTTTTGTGCAATACCAATTTTTCACAACGGTTTTAGGAAAAAGCCGTCATGGAAACTTTCCTCTTTCATGACAATTTTTGAAGAAAACTGTCATGAAAGAGCACCTCCCACACCTCCAAATTGGCATCTATTTTGAGGTTCCATAACAGTAAAAAATCATTGTGAAAACTTGATTTTTGTACCAAAAACAGTCATGAAATTTTTCTACGACGGTTTTAAACCGTCGTGGAATTCTCATTCTATAGTAGTGTTAAACTTATCAAGTTTTATTCAATTTTATGTCATTATCATTAGTTGTTACTTATTAATGATTATTACTTAACAACTACTAAGTAATTCATTGTCAAATATTTATTCTTTATCATTACTTCTTAATCTAATTATCATTGTCTTGTGTTTAATAATTATTAAGTATTTAAGTTATTCAGAATAACTTTGTTGATTATTATGTATTATTTATTATTAGTTAACTGTTAATAATAACTAATAATTACCTATTAAATCTTAAATCTTAGTTAACACTTATTTACTAATTATTATTAAATTTTAAAAGTAATAATTATTAAATTTTTACCAACTAATTATACTCAACATAATTTCTCATAATTACTCTCTTTTTGTTTCATTATTTTTCAACAACTTTTATTTCATTTAACTTAATAATTATAGTTAGCTTAATTACTA
>CAMOHE010051749.1:792-16009 GCA_946598075.1 Artocarpus hirsutus | reverse complement strand
GTTGCTAATGAGCAGATGCGTGCATTTAACTTCGCTTCAATACCACAAGAGTTTATGCAGTTAGCTCTATACGCACATTCTTTCATGCGCGATGGGTCGACCATTCAGTGCCCGATACCGGTAAATGTCACTGGCAATGATTTCCCTATCTTTGTGGGGTATGAAGACGTTTACGACTTCATCAGCTTCGAAGAAATCGGGGCAAACTGTATCCTCGTTTACCTCAGGTGATAACTCCAGCCTTATTTAAGTATTTTAAATATATACGTAGAGTTGTAAGGTGTTTTAAAATAATTCACTGTTCTATTTTTATTGTAGTTTTTTGGTAGAATATTGTGAACTTCAAGGCATGGCGCATAATTTCAGCTTCATATCTCCGGCTATTGTTTCAAGTGCTGCAAGAGACCTGTAGAGTGATCGTAGAGAGCGTGCCACATCACTCCTCCACCTATTAGCTGAAGCACCGAGGGGGAAATTATTCTTCCTTCTATACAACGTTGGACAACATTGGATGTTAGGACTTATTTCGCCATGGGAGGACCAAATATATTGGTTTGACCCCCTCAAACACCCACCACGAGACGATTTCGTATCAGTCACAAGATTGTAAGTATTAATATTGTCTTACAAAATTAATTATTTTTTAGTCTCACATAATTGTATCGTCTATTAATTTATTTATTATTTAAACATGATATACATTATTAGGGCACTTTACGATTGGAAGCTTCAAGCGGGAATCGGTGTCACAAACCGACCAAACAGAACGTTATATTCTAAATGTAAGTGCCCAAGACAACCAAGAAACATAGAATGTGGTTTTTTTATTCTACGTTTCATGCGGGATATAATTACAAGTGGTATACAAGCCTTAGGAAAAAAAGAAGTTTATATACATACAGATATACATGAAGTTAGATTAGAATGGGTACAATTTGTAAATAGGTTTGTGGTTTTTAGATAGGTACACGTCATACTAGATTAACAAAGTGCTCAAAATAACTCAAGTGTAAACAGATATTGTAAATACAAATTAATATTTGATTATACAACAATTATTGTATGTAATTAAGGCCTTGATGTAATAGATAACATACAGGACTGGCTATCTCATAGGAAATTGAAATTGCAGGAGAATTTTTTTTTTTGGAAAATACCAAATTTTCACAACGGTTTTCCGCAAAAACTGTTGTGGAAGATCAGTCTTCCACGACGGTTTTTGTGAAAAATCGTCGTGGAAGCCTAGGCTATCACGACGGTTTTCCACGAAAACCGTCGTGGTAGCCGAGGAAAACCGTCATGGTAGTTAAGGCTACCACGACGGTTTTACTAAAAACCGTCGTGAAAAATTACAGTTCAACTTGCCACGCGCGTCAATTAATCTATTCCACGACGGTAAAAAACCGTCGTGAAAAGTTGATCATATTCCACGACAGAGGTTTCCACGACGGTTTTTTGACCGTCGTGAAATTTTTCCACTACAGTTATAAACCGTCGTAGAATCCACATTTTGTACTAGTGCGTGGAATGATCCTTCTGAATCTATCACCCATGAGTCAAGAGAATTATCAGCAGACAAGAGTCTGACATCCTGTGCCTCTTCAATGGCAGCATTTGCGACGTCATTGTTCTTCTCTTTGTTATTCTTCGGAGCCCTGCAATTCTTTTTTTAGTGGCTAGTCTTTTCACAATTCCAACACTCTACATTCCTACCGTTCCTCGACTAACTTTTCTTATTCCTCGACTTGCCTCTTTTGCCATTATCTTTCTTGGAATGCCTCTCAGGTTTCCTGCCTTTATTCTTGACATTAAGGGCCGAGTTCAATGTTGAAGCTTCACCAGAATCCTTTCTGCAAACTTCTTTTGCCAAAATAGAGTTTCTGACATCAACAAACTTCAGTTTTGTATTCCCAATCGAATTAGTAATGACCACCTTCATGGGTTCCCAACTATTCGGTAACAAGGCCAAAAGGATTAAGGCATTGATCTCATCATCAAATTTAATCTCCACCAAGACCAATTGATTCAGAATGGTATTAAAATTATTCAGATGCTCTACCACCAAGGCACCTTCAGGCATTTTAAAATTAAAGAGCTTTTTCATGAGATGTACCTTATTATTGGCCGAGGGCTTCTCATACATATCTGACAGAGCCTCCATCATCCCTGTTGTGGCCTTATCCTTTGCTACGTTGTAGGCTATGTTCTTTGACAAAGTCAAACGGATCACACCCAACATCTGTCTATCAAGGAGATTCTACTCCTCATCCTTCATGCCTTCGGGCTTGTTTCCTAAGGACAAGTATAATTTTCTACTGTTGAGATAGTCTTCCATATGCATCCTCCAATAGTAAAAGTCAGAACTATCAAATTTGGTGATAGCAGCAGCCAACTATTCTTCGCCTGTCATCGTTCTTAACACAAACCTTTGCTTTGATACCAGTTGTTGGGAATTAGGCGCCTCCTAATTCTAAGAACACCAAGAACGAATGATTGCAAAACAAAGGAAGAAAAGAACACTAAATTTTTATATAGGTTCATCTAAATTTAAGACTACGTCCTGTTTCTGCCGCGTAAATTCTACTATATGCAGGAGATGATTACAGATTACAAGAGAAATTTCTATCACACACTCTCAATTTGTGTTTCCTAAATTTCTCTTCTACCTAGCACCCTTTGTGGGAATTTTCTTCAACTCTCTTAACAATAGAGTTCTCACACTCACAAAATATGCCCTCACAATCCTAGCCATCTTATCTCGATTTAAATACTCTCAATGAAGAGTAAAAGATAACAATTATTGAGAAACCCTAGCAGTTGCACGTTTTCCTTTTGTATTGTAGCGCTGAAATACTGATTACTGCCTTAAAAAATAATGCAAGACAACATCTTGGCATCGTGGCGCTTTAAACTAGCACTACAACGCTAGTTTGATTTTTGGGCTAGCATCGCGATGCCCGATCCTGACGCTGAGATGCCCAGGCACTGCCTACTTGCCTTTCTTTTCTCCTTTTTCTTTTATGTTAGGTTATTGATTTGGCTCCACCCACAACATAAACCTCTCTTGTGCCCTGTGGAAAATAAAAATTTTGAAGGAATTAAAGATGTCCAGAAAAAAATAATAATATTAATAATGAAAGTCATAATGCAAATTAAAAAGCCTATCATTACGTACGTAAAGGTCATAACTATTGTTATACGATGGTCGTATCCAGCTATTTTCGTGCTGCAATATTCAACATACATATGTGTATATATACATATACATACATATATGAGGTGTAGCTTTAACAACAAGTGATGTGATAAAAATTAAACATTATTAATTATCATATTTTTTTTATAAATTTTCTAATTCATTACAACCTTTAGATGTATATCAAATGATTAATAATAAAAATATCTATTGAAAATATAACCATTGAAACCATATGTATATGTGTCCCCTAAATTTAGCTTGTTTCATGTCATGTAATATTGATATGTATATTTGAAAAAAGTGTTTTTTTCACGCTCAGCATCACCTATATTTAAATAAAAAAAATTCCCGTTTCTGCTTTTCATGGTTGTCGCATGCCAATTATGCATAATAATTTCCGTACTTTTCTGGAACTTTCATGATACGAGTAAGAAAATCACCGTGTGGTTTCGGTTTTAATCAATTTATATGTTAACATTTAAATTTTGGGCCCTAGATTATCACTTATTGACTAATGAACAAACTAAATTCCGTTTCTGATAGTCAACATACATATAAATCTCAATTTACTTTTATATTTCAGATACGATCAGAAATGAAACCTCAAGTGTACTAAAAAAATCATTAAGTTTTGATGTAAACCACCAAATAATAAAACCATAAAAAAGAATTAGTCCACGATCCAAAGCTTCCTAAACCGTTAAATTTGTGCTACAAAAAGCTATTTCGGTCGAACAATCAACGCGTTTTGTAGCCGTTAGATTAATGTTCAAAGTCAATAATATTTATGGGATAAAATTAGTCAGACAACTATGATTGGCTAGATATGTATTGCTTCTCACTTTGTATTTTTTTTAATTAACAGAAACAGGCTTTCCTCAAATAATTGGGAATAAAGTTCATGCATTACTTGTCCGGACAACCCCATGGTCAAGACTGCTTTATTATTATTATTCCGCACACATAGGGGGACACGGTATAAAGTCACTGGCCGGCTTAATTTACCTACGACTCTTTTGGCTCTCAAACACGGTTTGAGTTAGTAGATGGGGTAGCGTTTTGAAAGAGGAGAGAGAGAGAGAGAGAGAGAGGGAGAGAGGGAGAGAGATGGAAAGAGAGAATAGACAATAGCTGGCAGTGGCGTGAAAGACTGACGGCCTGTTTGCCTCCTGGAAAAGGCTTGGGTAGGGTCAGTTCGTATAGAGCTTCTTTAAAGTTGGTCCAAAACTTCATACTAGAATTGTTTTGGATTATCTGTAAATTCCAAAGAGATTTAGAACCATAAAATGTGGCTTTCAAAAAAGACGTTTTTTAATAGACTTTAAAATTTATATATACCTGAGTTTTATTAAAATATTATAAAATTTTGTGCTTATTAGAAAATTAAATTATATTTCTAACCTGTTTAAACTCTTTAAAAATATAATTCAAATGTACCAATTGGTGCTAGTATGATTGGTAATGTGTGATGGGTTAAGAAAGAGATCCTACCTCGATCTTTCGAACAAGGTAGCCTGATAATGTTATACGCCAAAACAAAATGTGATCTAATTAAGCATTTATTAGGGAGCCACAAGTTTACTTCTCTTTTTCTACAACTAATAATCAGTCCTCTTTTGCGTCAAACTCACATTATTGTTGAAGGATTTGGGTGCATTTTATTAAAATTTCAAATTCAACTATACTTTCAGGCATATGCTATAATAATCTCCAGAAATTTAAAGCCGGTTTGGGAATATAAGTTTGAATCAAAAAATAGTTTTGGTCTAAATTAATTTTGTTATAGTGTCTTCTTTTATAAAAATTTGAGTTGTTATAATTATTTAGGTTCAAATTTTGTGCTTAAATTTTATACCAAATTAGTTCAAACTCTTGATTAGACCTACATTATGAACCAACCAATTAGCCTTCTCATGATCAACTTGAAAGCCAAAAGCAAGCAAAAGAAATGAAAACACATAAAGTGCCGAGATTCTATAATAATAATTTTTATTGAACAATATTCCCCAATAATAATTAGTTGTTGGACAGAATAATTAGGAATTTTATGTATCTAGTGTCTCTTTCTAAGCCTGAAATAATAGGCTGTGTCCTTGGTCAAGCTTAAACGGCTCCAATCATCTATTTATTTGCCTCTCCTCAAAGGATATATATATCCTCTTTAAATAATTATACTCAAGAATGTTCCAAAACAACGCTTACATCACATGCTATATCTCAATTCCTCTATATCAAACTTGCAAATTGTATATTAGTCTACTCTGATCTCCCTCCATTTTCAAACCCCAGCCAACCTGTCGCCACCAAATCCCCATCTTTAATCCCTCTATATAAACCCCCACCAATCCCAAGCCCAAACACCTCACAATCAACCCCCCCCCCCCCCCCCCCAAAAAAAAAAAAAGCCAGGCTGACTTTAAAAGATTTTCTGTTCCATTAATGGCAAAAAATCTGGGGCTAATTCTTCTATTCTTATCTTTCGCTTCATTTTTGTCTCCAACCTTGTCTAGCTCTCTCTCAAATGGCATAGATTGGTGGTGCAACAGAACCCCACATCCCGAAACGTGCAAACACTCATGGCTGAACAACGATCACCAAAAGCTCTTCATCCCTAAACACAAGTCCGATTTCAAGAAACTAGAGCTTCAAATCACGCTCAAGCAGGCGCTGAAAGCCGAGACCCACAACAAGGGGCTCGGCTCCAAGTGCCGAAACGATAAGGAAAAGGCTGCATGGTCAGACTGTTTGAGGCTTTACGAAGAT
The DNA here is from genome assembly GCA_946598075.1 of Artocarpus hirsutus. Classification (NCBI taxonomy): domain Eukaryota; kingdom Viridiplantae; phylum Streptophyta; class Magnoliopsida; order Rosales; family Moraceae; genus Artocarpus; species Artocarpus hirsutus. Next base: position 10,047 of record CAMOHE010051749.1, on the reverse strand, counting down.
GCCATTCTCTTGCTCAACAAAACCCTAGAACCCTCCACCAAGTGCACCGACTTCGACGCACAAACTTGGCTCAGCACCGCCCTCACCAACCTTGAAACATGCCGCACTGGTTTCGTTGAGCTCGGAGTGTCGGACTTCGTCTACCCTCTCATGTCCAACAATGTCTCTGAGCTCATAAGCAACACTTTGGCCACCAACAATGCCTCGGCTACTCCGGAGACAAATGTGTATAAGGACGGCTTTCCGAGCTGGCTCTCATCTGGAGACCGGAGGCTTTTGCAGTCGTCGTCGGTGTCTCCAAACCTCGTGGTGGCGAAGGACGGGTCCGGAGACCACCAGACGATCAAGGCCGCGTTGGATGCGGCGGCGAAGAAGAGTGGGAGTGGGAGGTTTGTTATCCGGGTGAAGAGTGGGGTTTATAATGAGAACCTTGAGATTGGAAATAAATTGAAAAATATTATGTTGATTGGTGATGGATTAAGGAATACTATTATTACCGGCAGCCGTAGCGTTGGAGGAGGCTACACAACTTTCAACTCTGCCACAGTTGGTAAGGGACCTTTTTTTTTTTTTTTTTTGACAATTTCCAGTTACTTGGTTGGAATATTTCCATAGCACAGTTTGGTATTAAAGTTTGCCTTTGTCGTAATTTGAATTTTAGCCCAACATGGTAATTAAGCTCTCCATTTTTTCACTAACAATTGATCGGCACTTTATAATTGATGATTTAAAAAAATAGCCGTACACATTTTCCCGCTAAAATTTGTATACATAGTTATAAGATTGTCATAATATGATGGTAAATAAAGGTAAGTAATTCACAAAAAATTATAATTAATCAAATATGAGTTTCTTTTTACCAATATTATTTGGTGCCTTAAAAAGACATGCATGTTATATATCCCTCCTATCCTTAACTGAACTTTTTATTTTTATTTTTTTCTGGCTTGATGTTTGACCAAGGAAATGGTCATCCATTTAAAAAGTCCGGTGAGGGTACAAGTGTGCCAACATTGATTTGTTTTAATGTCTTTGACTCAATCAAAATATATTCATTACAAGAAATTAATTAATTATATCCTGATCTAAAAACAAAACACACCTATTCAAATCTTTGAAAAACTGGATCATGTACGTCACTAATTTCTTCATGTAAATTACTCGATATTTCAGCGGTAACCGGCGAGGGTTTCATCGCCCAGGGCATCACATTCCGCAACACGGCCGGCCCCGAGAACCACCAAGCTGTGGCCCTCCGGTCCGGTGCCGATCTCTCGGTTTTCTACCGCTGTGGTTTCGAGGGCTACCAAGACACTGTCTACGTCCACTCCCAACGCCAATTCTACAAAGAGTGCTACATCTACGGCACCGTCGACTTCATCTTCGGAAATGCCGCTGCCGTCCTCCAGAACTGCATGATCTACGCTCGGCGGCCAATGAGCAATCAGAAGAACGTGGTCACAGCCCAGGGCCGCACCGACCCGAACCAGAACACTGGCATTTCGATCCACAACTCACGGGTCATGGCCACGGAGGACTTGAAACCTGTGCTTAGCTCTTTCAAGACATACTTGGGGAGGCCGTGGAAGCAGTACTCGAGGACTGTGTTCATGCAGACGTATTTGGATAGCCTTGTGGACCCCGCCGGGTGGTTGGAGTGGGACGGCGACTTCGCTCTAAACACCTTGTACTATGGTGAATATAGGAATCTTGGTCCGGCTGCTTCCACCAGCCAGAGGGTGAAGTGGCGCGGCTATCGGGTTATAACCAACGTGTCCGAGGCTTCGCAGTTCACCGTGGCGAACTTCATTGCCGGGCAGTCGTGGTTGCCGGCAACTGGCGTGCCATTCACTGCTGGCCTGTGATGAGATATATATTTGTGTGTATGTGTTATCGTCTAATTATTTATTTGGTTGTGATTAATTTGTTAATTTGATAACGATGGTTAATTTTTTGTATTATTAATGTCATGCAACGTTTTGGTGAATTGTAATATCAAACTATGATATTGTTGTTTTCGTTCAATAAATTAATTAATATAATTCATTTTATTCTTTTCTGTTCAGAGATTAATTAACATCTTTAAGAAAATATATTGATCAGTAATTTGAATATCGAGATCACAATGTTTTATTATGTGTATTTTGAGTGGCATATGGGATGTTTGACTGTAGGAAAAAATGTTTAGAATGAATGTTGATAAAATAAATTGCTTCATAAACTTAAAAAGAAGAGTACTGCTGATTAGTACATATCATCTTTTTTTAATAAACCTTTGACTCTAACTTAGATTCTTTTAACAATATGTATTATCTCGATTTTTAAAACAAATTATCTCACTTGTTATTCCTTTTTTAAACTTATTTACGAGAAAGTAAACATTGTAGTAAATAACATATTTTTAAATAATTTATGTAGTAATAATTATATTAATTTTTTATGTTGTGTTATAAATTATGTAGTAATTATTAATTTTTATATTTTGTAGAATATTTTAAATTTTTTTTTTGTACATCTAACAATAATTATGCTACATGCACGTCCTCACCCTAATCAAAATCAATTCCTCGTTGTTTTCACTCGGTTTCATGGACACTCCGGCATAAATAAAGAGTAACATCACCTTTTTACTATTATTTTTGTGCTCAACTAGTTTTTCTTCTTTTTTTTTTCTAATTTAAACTATTTCTCCCCATTAAAAATGTCAAAATAGACAAATATTTGTCTAAGCCAAACCTAAAATATTTAAAGAAGTCCTTATCATGATTAAAAGTGGTTTATTTTATATTTTCTCATAGAAATGATTAATTTGAAAAGTAATACCATCTCTCAAAGCTCAACACCAAAGCGCTGATAAGCTAATTTTGGGTTTCTCAAAAAATAATAAGCTAATTTTGGGCCATTTGCAAAATGCCATGTGGCTAAAAGTCAAAGCAAAGGCTTCAAATTTTCATGGTGGCAACTAATAATTCGATAGTGGACCAGGTGGTCCTTCCTCAACATAACACCTATAGGCTGTTTTTGTTAGTGTGATCAGAACTAAAAGTTGTAACAGGTAAAAGACTTGTATTATAGTTTATTTTTTAAAATTATTATAACATATAAGAATTTTACAGTATAATAATTAAAAGTTTTTATTAGAATTGATTTTAACAAACATCCTTTAAAAAAAAAAAATACAAAAGGGAAAGATGTGTGAAGATGTAGGAGAAGAAGATGACGATTTGGTAGAGTCCATGGAGTCCAAATGGATCCTTTCTTTCTTCGTGCTCTAATGCTCTGCTTGTTGCTCTCTCTCCAATACCCAGTTGTGAATTAAATGACAGGCGGAGAGATGGGAAAAAAAATCATAAAAGAAAGTGCTAGGATACTGCAAGGAAAGTCCTGGAGTAATCATTGACAGCGTGTCAAAAGATTATAAAACATCGTTAACTGATTCATTAATTCTTTTTTTCTTTTCAAAAATTGATCACAAGTTAGGGGACTTATATAACTCAATGACACTGAAAATATAAATTTTCCCAAAAAAAACCCAGAATAGTAATCCACACAAGACCAATCTAAGGACCAGAGTAGCATCACAGAGAGGCTAAGGTTTTGGGAATAAGACGAGAAAGGAAAAATCGACGAAAAAAGCGTCTACCGTGAACAATTCAATTGAGGGATATGGTTTTTATATGAGTGGATTCAAGACGATGTGTTTGTCTAGCGTAATAGTTCTCCGACAGACTCCAAGGCGAAAGCCATCTCTCTTTTTATTTCAAAATTTCAAATTAGAAAATGTTATTTTCTCTCTCAAACAATTCAAATGTTTGAATTGGAATTGTTTTATTTCGAAGCGGTATCATCTTGTATTTGTCTCCCAACATTATTGGAATAGATTAAAATTACGTAATTATATCTCTTAGTGTTAGCCATCCTAAATTTGTCTTTCTGTTTTTAGCAGTTTAAAGATATTATGTGAATTTAAAAAAACTTAATTCAATTTCATCCTATAAATAAAAAAATTAGACAAAACAATATAACTTTCTTAAAACAATCATGAAAACTATTTTATAAATTTAAAAACAGAAAAAATCTTAAAACAAAAATGTCAAATTTCAAAAAAAAAAAAAGAAGAAGAAAGAAACTTAAGTTTTGTTGCAATTTTAGTGTTAAAATATTATTATCAATTTTTTCACAACAAGAAAAATATATTAAAAAAGGTCTAATTAAGGATCTTCAGTTTTTTCTATCAAAAAAGTTTGTAAGACATATAATTAAAACAAATTTTTCAAACTCAAAAAAATACATTTATAGTTTCTAAAAATTGAAGGATAAATTGAAAAATAATCAAAATTAAAAGGGATAGTTATGTACTTGATTCAATTAAAGAATTAGTTGAAACTGTCTATTTATACATGCTTCGTTCATATTTTTATGCCTTTCATTTTCTTTTCTCTCTTTGCTTATCAATTTTCTCCCTGGAAAGATGAACAAAGAAGGTCAATATTATTGTTGCTGACCATGGAAGAACATAATGCTAATAGAAAAGCTCTGAAAAAGAAGTGAGGGCATAATTAGTTAGGTTAAGCTTTGTTTTCAATAAAATGCGGGTGGATTTTTTAACATCAAAAAAATTGGGCAAGAGAAAATCACTCTAACACAACTCTAAACTCTTCCCAAACTACGGTATCATTATACTCTGCAATTCTTCTTTGTGTTATAGCAATTCTAGCTATAGAAACCTCTGAATATGGCTGCGGTATTGAACATTTGAGAAAGATTGAAGTTTGGAGACTAGGATTTTGTCATGTAAGTCCCTCCTTGTCCTTATGGCTTTCGAACGAAATCTTATTTGCCTAAAAAAATTAAAAAGAGGAGTCGATGGTGGTGGCTATGGTCTATATATGGTAAAGCCACGAATATACGTCAATTGTTTTTTTTTACTACTACTACTATTATTATTATTGTAATTATTATTATTATTATTATTATTATTATTATTTTGCAATAAGAAGTCTAAATCTGCATTTTTGGAAAATAAAATGAAATTAAATTTTTAAGAAAGTCTTAATTTATATTTGCAATCAGTAATGTAACCTTTTGTGGCAGCGATGGATATAAACCCAACACTTTGTTTCTTTAAAACAAAAAAAAAAAAAAAGAGGAGAAGAAGAAGAAGAAACCAACTTTTGGAGTAGAAAAGTGCAAAAAAATATAGGAGAAAGAAGCAAATGAAATTAAGAAAATTTTCATAAATGCTTCATTTTGATACTTAATTTTAATAAATGTCACAGTACATATCTAAGTATGACATAACTTTTTTTTAAAGTGACATGAATAAATACATTTTTTAAGTGTGGCATGAATGTATACTAGAGTGATTGGGAGTATTGGTTAGAACTAATTTGTTAAAAACACTGTAACGTGTGAAAGCTTTCTACTATTGTAATTTTTGCTTTTTATTGTAGTTGTTAAGAGCTTGATATTATTTGTTGGAGCCAATTAATTAAAATTGAGAGGCCAACACGCTAGTAATTTTCTTTTGAAATTAAGAGGAAAATTTTGAGTTTATTAGGTTCTATACCACGTTTAACTTGAGCTTTGGTTTTAGCCGCTTTTTTCATTTCATTTAATTTATACCACTTTAAAGTAGTATAGAGTCTGCAACATCCTTATTAGTTTCTAAATCTCTAACCTTATCCCCAAATTAAATTTGAATATGAAAACTATAAAGTCTATTATTCCCAATCCTAGCCACGTCTCTCTTCACCAGAGGTCCTATTTTTCTTGCTCGTGCGAAGCCATCGACCGGTGTAGCTCTTTCCCTACACGAAATCGGTGTCAAATCCAGCTCCATTTTAGCGCAATGAGAATGTTGATGTCATTGTGGAGCGTGCGACGAGGGAGAGGAAGCCAGAGAGTAACGCAAGGGATACGATCGTGTCTGTTGATCTTGTCGGGGATGAAGTCAAACTTGCCAATGCCGAATAATTAAGAAGATGTTGTTGCGGCAGCTGATTAGGGTGTGGGAAAGGTTGAGGTTATGGAAGAAGTTAAGGTGGTCTTGCTGGGACTCGACAAAATTAAGGTTGAGGAGTGGGACAACTACAGCTGAGAGAGTGGTAGCATGCGCAGAGCTTTGGCACCGCCCTTACCCTGTGTTTGGTAGGAAGGAAAGAAAATGAGAGGGAAAGAAAAATTATAAATGATAGAAAACTAAAAGGAAAGAAAGTATTTTAGTTTTCTCTTTAGTTGTTTGGTATGATAGGAAGGAAAGAAAATGAATTTACCTCTATGTGTTTGGTTTTGAAGGTAAAACCTTAAGGATGGAAAAATTATAATCAATATAATTACTTTTTTACCCAACACAATCAATACAATTCTTCACTTTCAATTTTCACAAAAAGAAAAAAGAAAAATTCAACATTCTCTTTAATTCAATAAGACAACAAAACATAAAATCAATAGGAGAGAGATTCAACTATAAATTAACAATAATTTAAACAAATTTAGACTATATACTTTTATCAATCTTTAATAATAAAAATTGTAAAAAATAAGCTTTTTGGCAAAAAAATAAGAAATTTGTGATGAAGATGTAAGGTGTAGTGATTGATGAAGGTTTGCAAATGAGAGAACTAGTCAGGAAATAAAACGTGATATGTGCTGAAGATTCATGAAGTATAGGAGAAAAAGTAGTTTTCAGATTTTTTTTCGTATAATTTTTATGGATAATTTTGTAATTTTGTCTCGTTTATATAACCGACAACATTTTCCATCCAATAATCCGTCCAATTTTGAGAGGAGAAAATATAATAGAACTTACTTGGTAGTTTTTCCATCTCATTTTCCTTTCCATTCAAACTTCTCTCCTACCAAACACCCTCATCTATCAATTTCTATCCCAAAATTCCTCCACCATTTTCTTTCCATCTAATTTTCTTTCATACCAAATAGAGGCTTAGAGAAGAAAGGGAGAGGAAAGAAGAGAGAAGGATAAGATAAGGGTTTTGAAGGTAATTTTGGTTATCTACTAGAACCGGTATGTTTCTAATAGTGAAATGAAAAGCCATATTTCTCTAGTCAGTCACGGTATTAGTAGTGGTATTCCTTTAATTGACCCTGAAATTTAGGACTTTTTAGTTATATTATATTTGAATGCATTTTCTTTCTCCATATGGCATCATCTCATGATTTTAAGATATGAACCACGAATTGATGTTGTGAAGCATAGATGCGCTCTAAAAAAAAGTCAAAGCAAAGATATATTTGTCAAAGTATTATATATCCATTTCATTTGTATTCGTTGCTTAATTTCATGCCATTAGTCCTAATTATTGGCATTTGTTATATCGTGGAGTCTAATTTATTATCATGACTAATTATTATCTTACATAAAAAATTATGAGAATTGACTTTTTCAATAAAGTCGTGGTAGGGTTAGAACTTGGAGGGGGATGGGAAGTCCCCATCCCGAATTAACATGGTGGTAAGGGGATTTCACAATTGTAATTTCTATTGTCTTAGATTTTCTATATAAAGTGATTGACATTTTTAGATTATCTGAGAGGTCAGAAAAGAAAAAAAAAAGAAAAAGAAAAAAGAGAGAGTTAAGTAGTATATGATTTCTTTTATAAACTTCTTATTCATCCTAATAAATTTTTTACAACGACGGAAAGCGAACGTAACTCTCAATATCAGTTATAGCAATAAAACAAATGAAGTAAAAGCTTTTGAAGAGCCACATGTATGGTTAAATTGAAGGCCATTTACAGATGGCTATTGATAGCTCAACCCTTCAACAATTGAAGGACGACAAATTGAAGGAAGCAATCTATCGTAGGCTAAGAAGTTGAGAGAAATCCTTAGGCCAAAATTTGAGTGTCGTACTCTTTGGGTTCCAATACAAAGAGTGGGAATTTTGGATGCCAGAGCATTTCGGGTAACGAGTGTTCTTGGGTGTAATTGGAACTTTGGGTTTGCTGATGGCATTGTAATAAGTTTTTTTTATATAGTAAAAATTTTCTCGTTGTACTCTGACAGTGGACTTAGGCTAATAGCCGAACTATTACAAATCTCTGGTGTCCTCTTTTATAATTATTTTAAATCATTTTATTTTATTGTTTATTTATTTTCTCCATATTGACATTCCACACTAACAATTTATTTGTTCATTTTTGCTTTATTTTATTCTATATATTTTTATTTGTTCTCGGTAATATAGAATTATAGTGTCTAATTCTTAACAGCATTTGTCCTTGCTCATGTAAATATCCCTAATTACCAAATTCTATTGAACATATCTATACATGCATTTTACCCTTTTTATACCTGTATGTATGTCTGCAGTAACTTTCACGGAATGTCCTTTAATTAGCGAAGTTTCAACTTTGCTGCGGTTTCACAGTAGTAATTAGTATTTTATTATTGAGATCATTCATGGTTGTAATTGGCATTATGATTAAGGGTACATATAAACCGTTGCACAATTACAGATAAACCTGTGTTCTGCAATTATTCTAAGTAGAAAAAATGAATTTTGTTAAAGATTCGCAAAGAAACTAAAACATTATTATGGATCTAATTGAAACATTTAACATGTTTCGATCACTAGTTTAAATTGATTTTAAAGGAAAATACTATAAAAGTTTAAATTTTAAGAGAAAAAACACTGAAATAAAACTAGTTCAAACTGGAATGATGTGTTAGACCAAAACTAGTAGTGTTTCTAAACTCCACAATTATAATTTGCAAGTTAACCACTATAAGATGTGGTTAATTACCTACTAACAAATTAGCTAATTGCAGCCATGAGGAGAAGAACAAATTAGGGATAGTGCAAGTGGGCTGGTGGGGCTGACCAAGATATGTAAACGCATGAATGTGTGGAGAGCATTAGAGAGCTTTAAGCAGGAAATACTTGAGCAGTTTACGCTCAAACTTATAGGCCAAATTATAAGCTTTTTAAGCCACATGCTATAGGCTGCATGCATTGAGCAGTGCATAGATATATATTGGCCTGCCCATGTCCTTGCCTCCTTGGACCTGAAATGGAAAGGGAATATATGATGACAGAATGGAAAATTAAAAAAGTCATAATTAAACGTGGGCGCACCAGTACATACCTTTCTACATGGACCCAAATATACTTCATACCATTTTTTTTTTTTTTTTTGAGTAACTTCATATCAAAATTTTGAGTATGTCAGAAATGCAGCTCTCCCAAACAACCACCGCCCCCGGGGGGGGGGGGGGGGGGGGGGGGGGGGG